>LQNS02000228.1:6799409-6825756 GCA_001587735.2 Parhyale hawaiensis
TGCTTTGCACTGCTTGCTCCCATTTGCGCATCCCGTATTTGCTGCTTTGCACTGCTTGCTCCCATTTGCGAATTCCGTGTTTGCTGCTTTGCACTGCTTGCTCCCATTTGCGCATCCCGTATTTGCTGCTTTGCACTGCTTGCTCCCATTTGCGAATTCCGTGTTTGCTGCTTTGCACTGCTTACTCCCATTTGCGCATTCCGTGTTTGCTGCTTTGCACTGCTTGCTCCCATTTGCGCATTCCGTATTTGCTGCTTTGCACTGCTTGCTCCCATTTGCGCATTCCGTATTTGCTGCTTTGCACTGCTTGCTCCCATTTACTCATCCCGTGTTTACAGCCCTGTATAAAAAGCAAAGCGGGACTGTATTGGCCACAGTATGAGAATCATCTTGTATATCCGTACACAGTGATTGAGCAATGTCTCTTCGGGCTCTGTAATACCTTCCAGGCTTTTGCAATGTAACGTTGTCTATGCTGCGGGCTAGGTGTTTCCGCTGTAGGACACAAACTTGTGCACATTGTGGCATGAGAGTGATTCTAGTGTTATCAGCATATAATTTGGTTGAGGTCAGTTAATGCCGATACTACACGCTAGTCAAAAGAACGAGTATCGTCATTTTTTTTCGTCCGAATGTGCTGATACGCCCATTTAAATAGCACACACTTGCAAAGAATTTTGAGTTATAAATCCCTCCAGATAATGATACAACTCATCTTGAACATATAACGCACATGATCTAATCTAACGCATCTCCTTTAATTGCACGAAGTCCTAGAATTGTTGGGAGTTCATTCATTGATAGCATCCACACCCAGCTGAACGAAGCTGGAGTAGGGTGTCAGATTAATGGTCAGGCAGTTATGCCGATGACATGGTCCATGCTTCCGCTCATTCCAGTGAGCTGCAAGAATTGTTCTCCATTTGTGAGAGCGAAGCTAGCAAGCTGTGTACTCAATATATTACTGTTAAAACTGTTTCCGTGAGCATTAAATCTAGGAGAAGTAACTTGCCCAGTCACTCGACTCAATGGTGTTGATCCTACTTATGTGGACAGCCTCTCTTATCTGCGTCACAAAATCACCAATGATTTTCGGGGTAATCAGGATATAGAGAAAGAAACGCAAAAACTCCACGCAGTGGACAACATGCTAATCAGAAAGCTTCATCACTGCTCGGAAGAGGCCAAATGTCAGCTGTTTCGGAGCTACTACAGCTACTGCTATCCCCTCGCTTTGGTTGAACTTTAAGTAGAAATCTGTTGGACGCCTACGTGTAGCCTACAATGACATATTTTACCGACTGATGAATGTGCCGAAGTCAACTAGCACAAGTATGATATTTGTTCAAGTGTATACAGATTGCCTGAAAGTCAGGACAAGAAAATGCGCTCCCAGTCTCCAGCTCAGGATAGCAAACTTTGACAATACTTCACTCAAGGTGATCCGTAATAATCTAACATGTACAGCCTATGACAGCGCACAGTATTACCTAACAGGGGCCAAACAATGGGCCACAATGCAGTGTAGTTTTTAATGATTGTATTACCCGATCTTTGTAGCTAATGTAACTCTAGAAATGAGCTGTGCCCTCTGTACCATGCATGTCCATATGTGTTTCTAATAATGCTTGTTCATTTATTTCATTTATTTATACCATATAAATACATGGAAGATGATATAGCTAGGCATCATATGGTTAATGGGGATTACTTATTCGTTATAGATAATTGGTTGATTTTTTAAGTATGTTTTTCTTTAATATTCCTGTTTTATTGGATCTGTTCAGGAGATGCCATTATTTTCTGTATCACCTTTTCTTGACATTAATGTTTAACATATCTTTATCTTCAACTACGTTTTTATCGCACCTTATGACAGTTTTCAGTTTGTACTACCATATAGCAAATGTGCAGCACTCATGCAGTCAGTATTTTTATTCATACTTTAGGCACTGCCACATATCTGTTAAGTACCTCAAATATATAGTTGCAGGAACTGTACGTAAAGTGTCAAATAATAAGTACGTGAGAAGTACGTTGTCAGAACTGTACGGTGGTACACAGAAGCGGCCCCCGTTTGCCATTACAACTCTAACCTTGGCTACAGATAAGCATCCTGATAAGATAATGGCTTCGAGCGAATTAACACATAGTGTACTTGAGCTGTTACCCATCTCTGTAGCTTGGCAAAATCAATATTCTACTGCGCAACCTAGACATTTCGAGGATAAAATTTTAGGGCAACAAATGCACTTGAATCATTACCGATGTCTATAGCTTGGTACAAGCAATGTCTAACGTGCAGCTTTGATGCCATGAACTTGATCAGATGTCTGAAGATGCCTCCAAAGCTTTGGGAAATTGTCGAGGTTCCGAACTTGAAGGACTGGAGACAGACAAAGAGATAGTTTTGCTTTGACTTACCACGGGACACAAACAAGTACAGCAAGACCGTGGCGACAACAGCCCAATACTTGGAACTACCTTTATATTTAGAATATAACATACAAGTCGTGAACATTTTAGTTCTACCTAAATTTAGTTAGCTGTCTCCATTGAGAGCTTTCACACTTATTCGTTTTCCTAAGATCTAACTTCCTAAAATGGTAATTCACTGTTACTGGCTCCTGTACTTTCGCTAATATCCACTCCTTTGTATTTCGCTAATATCCACTCCTTTGTATGATATTGCATTTTTAAGTTCTGGGAACAGTGGAGAGCTCTCGTCCTAAGGTAACGTAAAAAAATATTTGAACGAATTCATCAATAGATAGATAATCTGAACTGAGCGCATGCAAGCAAATATTTTGTAATACCACGTGAAAATTTGCGCAACTCAACATTTTTTTATATAAAAAAGGAAATCCACTAGTTATAGCGCAATATATGCACACGGTGATGGTAGTACTTAGTAATTTTTAATGTTTGGAAACGAACTTATTTGGAAACAGAATCTCTCAAAAATATTCTTCGGGGCTCCACATGTAGCTTTGATAGATTATTTATGTAGAAATAATATAATTTTATAGTTATGCACAGAGGTCGATCAAGGTGTAAGTAAATAAGTAGATTTTAGTTGTTGTTTTTGTTATACATTAGATTGCTAATAAGTATTCTCCAAGTTCATATTGAGGTATTTTATATCTGGGAGTTCTGTACGCTCGACATGATGAGCTCATCATGCAGGAAAATGTCAATTATATACTTTCTGTTATTATTATTTTTTTTCATTAATCCATCTTTTGAATCCCAAGCTGTTGTCGACTCTAACGTAATAACACATCAATTTATGTAAGACACTACACGACGTATATCTTTTATTCTTTAGCTTCAAACAACCTTTGGACTGTGTAGCGGTAGGAGGAAGAGAGGCGCAGGGTGACAGCTATCACTGAAAGGGCACGTCGTCTAACGGAAGTTGCCATCACGGCGAACAAGTGGCAGCGTTTGTTTCTTCGGTAATGCGCATCTCAGGTACATGTGTCCCGTAACGCTTTCCCGTCATCTAGAGAGGTACAGGCAGAGAATCCTAAAACAGAGAAAGTTCCTGAAACTGAGATTCCCAAAACCAAAAAAAAAATACAGGAACATACATACATTATACGGCGTCATCTGTAGTGAATTGTGACAATACTCGACGCCATCTTGAGTAACTAACAGATAGGTGTAGCAAAAACCTAATAGGAAATATATCCAACAGAACAACTTGGCAGCTTCCTAAGATAGCTATATAGCTACAGAAAACGTTTTACAAATATAGGAGAAGCATTCCGCAGCATTTGCCTTCTCGAACATGAGATGCCTCCCAAAATGGAGAAAATAGGCCTGTCTACGATTTAAGATTGCCACTGTACGGATTTCTCACATGGAAAAAATGCTCCAATGCCTCCATTTCTACGGAAGTAGAACGGTTCCTAGTGTTACATTTGTTATTTATTAATGAGTGAACATCACTCATGGCTCAAGCCTCCATAGACGAGCTCTAGACAATTCAAAAGAGTAGAGCAAGAGTCTTATGGTGTGTTGAAAGAAAAGTAGAACCCACACAGGTGGGGTTATCCCCCCAAAGGATCAGCGCGTACCTGTTGCTGTTTACACTGTGATCTAGCACAGGTAAATGCCACAGAATGAAAAAGATAAAGTGGGTGCATCACTTTATCACTCGGATAATATGACCTTTTGAGCAGCCGATCAACTGTCGAGAATAACAACAACTTCGGTAGAGGTATGGAGGTGCTCTGATGAGGGGAATTATGATGCTCTTTCTACATTAGCCTAGGCCATGAAAGGATATCTGTACTTCACTATTAGGGCAAAGTTTGATCATTTCAAAAGTCCAGCTAATGCTCTCGATCCGCACGTTCTCTAGTAAAGTGAACCCCAAAATCAGGCCAAATATTTTAACTTAACTGCTCCTATTTCGCGCTGTTTTGGGAATCGCAATTGTGCGAATTCCTAAATTCTACTGTGTATACGATAGTTCATATCGCAACATAATCTGAAAGCGACACAGCAAGGCTTTGTAATGTCGATGCCACTGAACACGTATCGAAAAATTATCAAAGAATGTTTATTCCTGTCATCAGGGCAGAGCATGTTTCCTGCGGTGCTATAGGTTTTCGTTGTCGGTATAGTATGTGGCCTACCTGAAGTTAAGGCATAATATGTGTGTCTATAAGTTAGAACAGGCCATGTTCACACGTCATTCATGTTAACGCGTTCGCTCGTCCACTTGTTCTAACGCTTTGCAGCGACGTTGCGAGCACAACTATATATACGCCACAGAAAGTTATGAAAATATTTGCCGTCAAATTAGTTTCTTCGGTAAATGCCGCTAGTTACTAGGCAAGTTACACTTATCACTTCAAATTCTGAGTGTAATAAAACTGTGAAAGCAGTGCACTTTTCTGTTATTTCTAGGGCACATGTGTTAAAACATACGGGCGAGTGGATGAGCGAACACGTTTATATGAATGACGTGTGAACTCTGCATTAGATACCTTTTCTAGGAGAAGCGAACCTAACCTATTCTTAACTAAGGTCATGGTTGATTGGGTCCCAAAATTGAGCCCTCAAAGCTTGACTTATCCGGAAGTTCTATAGCAGCTGCCGCGCTGGAATCGACCCGACGAATTGAGCTTCAAGCGTTGACCCCGAATCGATTACCCATGAGACTTCCAGAAACTCAATCTTGCTCCGTATAATGGAGTTTTCAGCAGGCTCAAAGTAATCGCGTTGCTTTTAACACTTGCTGCACTATTCAAAGGGCCAAAGCCAAAGCTTCTGTCTCAAGTTTCTCACAAGTCAAGCCTCGAAGGCTTAATTTCAGCACCCAATCGAACACGCCCTTACTCAACCGCACCTAAACTAACGCACACTCGCATTTTGAGGTACACCACATGCCATAAATACCAGGATCAAGTTCCTTTTTTTCCTATCAGACATTACAGTGCCAACACCTAAAGCTTCACAGACAAAGTAAACGTGCGAAGAGGAGAAGTGGTTTTTCGTAAAGAAAAGTGTAGCTAAGAGTGTCGATTCTCCAAGTTTTATCAATTGCTTTAGCAAAGACTCTTGAAACGTACGTTAGTCAATAGGCGTACCCAGGATTTCGTCAAAATTGAACCCGTATGGGCCTTCAACCCTAATTTATGAGGTCATAAATTATGTATTCTAGGAATAAAATGTGCCTATAAGCAGTTCGAGACCCTTGTTGATTGTGGGAAAAGGTCCTTTTCTCATCTAACCCGGCAGGTCTGCCCTTGAGATTGATAAACATTGCATTTTAGATCAGAACTTCACTTTTTTTTCAAAACAAATGAGTATCTTCACAACAACGTATGGGCCCATTTTATTACCAGAAGATATTATTTTATGTCCTACAGAGACATAAAGCCCACAGCACGTACTCTGTCGGGATCGTCATACGCCCCACGATCATACTTCAAGACATCCGTGTGTTTCGTCGTATCGTTGCAAAGACAACAGCGTGTACGCAAAAAAAAAAAAATTGCTGAAAATGATAGCCGTCACGACAGTTCATAAAGTATCACTATATGTAGTAGAAAATGTTGTGCGCGATCGATCGCACTGCGCAAACGATTGATCGATCGTTCAAACGCCTAACCTAACCGATGTTTTTCTTCAACTTTCTCGCTATTTCTGAGTATATCGGGTAGGTTAGGGGAGGCAAGGCCTGTTTTTTTTTTTTTAATTTCGGGCACCGTCAATTTTAGTCAGTGGTGAGATGGGGAAGGTTAGATTAGGTTAGGTTAGGTTCGGTTGGGTTAGGTTAAGTTAGGTTGGGTTAGGTTAGGTTGAGTTTGGTTAGGTTGGGTTAGTTTAGGTTAGGTTGGGCGTTTGAACGATCGATCGATCGATCGCGCAAATCCATCGATCGCACACAATATAAAGATTCTAATGCCTCTTCAAATCTGGAGCCAATTTGAACGCAGATAGCGCAGCACTTTTTTGGTGTTTAAACTTTAAACAGATACAGCAACGCATTTAAACGACGTGAAGTAGGGACCTAGGGAAAGAAGACGCACGAGTGAACCGGCCTTTAAATTAGGCGTAAGTATATAAGAGAAAGAGCTGCTCGGCTTCCAGTAGAAACAAGGGCTTGTATCTTTCAAGCTAAGAAAAAACGACAGCAATCTTTGGGCAAAAATACATTTAAAAGGTCGATCATAGAGGTAAAAATAATATAATCATTTTCTGGAAGCTTCAAAGATTTTGAGACTGAAAAGTTCTTATTAACGTAGCTACCACATACTCCTCCAAACAAGTAAATTTCCATGACTAAAACGTCTAGTTACGTGTAATCTATATAAAAGTTATAATTTGTTTTCGTTTTTACTCGTACGTTCGGGTGCGTTAACTAAAGATGTCCCTGTTTACGCTAGACTTCGAGTGGCCTGCAAATATATCTATTAATTAAAATATATAAGGAATATATATTTTAGATATTTTAGACATTAAATTCCTCCATCTATTCTTACCCCACTGAGGGTAATTATAAGTATCAGCACGAATTTCCCATTCCCAAAACCGACAAGTTATTTTTATTCCTAAAATATTTTAACAGGTATTGCAATAAACTTGAACACTTTTTTCAAGTTTTTGCTTCTTTTTGGGAGTGAGAAACCCACTGAATAACACACCGTTGATTGCTTCTTTGTATGGTGGTCTGCTTCCCGGCATGAGCAGTACCAGGAAGCAAAGAGCGTAACGGGAGGACTCACGAAAAATTAGCACCAAAAAGTGACGTCATCATCGACGAATCTACGGCTGAGCAGCCTAGGAGTATTTTAACTATTTTCACCAGAAGAATCGTCTTAAAGTGCAAAATTTATCTCTAGCGTATAAATAAATGATAATATATACTTATTTAGCAATTATCTATAGAAAATTGCACTGCATGTTGGTGGAAACTTTCACAACACTAGCGCCGAATTTGTTCCCTTTCGCCGACTCAATTTAACTTCTTTTTCTTGATTGAAGCCTTGTTTACACTTCATATTTACTTCACAGTACTCTTCACAGGATATATCTATTCCTTACCAACCTATATAAGCACCATTATAGCCAATTCTGTACGCGAGAGAAACCACACTAACAGGTAGCCTATTTCCCGAACTTTCTGTACTTGGCGACAACATTTTTCGGTATTTTGCAGCTCAAGTAGCTGGCCAGTCTTGAGCAGGAGACTGAATGAAATAAATCGAAAAAATATGATGATATGTTCAAGAAAACCATATACGAAGGTCTGAGGCCCCACACCTAAAACACTCCGACTCGTCGATGTGATGTAAATTTGCTACGTGCGGTCACAGCTATGTTTTATTTCAGTCCTATTGAGTCCTCCCGTTGCATTCTTTGCTTCCTGGAGCAGTACATAGGAGAAATTTATTTTGCAGTTACTTTACCAAATTTAACTTCTAAGCATCGGAGACGACTCAAATACCTCTGAGCAATAACACGGATATTGAATTTCACTTCCATCACCCAGCAGAGCTTTACTTATTCTTGGCTCATGATGACCAAACTGAGCAGCAAATGAACGAAAAGAAGAGCAAGATATTCTTTAGAGCAGAAACACTAAGAGCCATGCAGTCGGCACATTGATCGTTTAAACGTGATCACTCATCCACTCGTCTGAATGTGATACTGTGCCATATAAAACAGCTACAAATTTTGTTGTTTTCTGAGTTTTATTTCACTCCAAATTTAAAGAAAAATCGCTAATTTGCCGAGTGACACTCACTGAGGACATTTATATGACGGCAAACTTTCTAATACTTTTTTGTGATGTTCACGCAGTTGTGTTTACAACGAAGCTACGACACATCCAGGCGATTGGATGAGTGAACGCGTTCAAAAGACTAAGATGGAGTTCACACGACATTCATTTCAACGTGTTCACTCATCCGAATATTCTTTTTAGCGTCGTTGTCAGCACAACTTTGCGAACATGACAAAAGTTATAAAAATATTTACCGTCGAATCGGCTTTCTCTGCACGTATCACTACACAAGTTACGGTATTTTTTTAGGTTTCGAGTGAAACAATAATAAAAAGAGCAGTGCACTGTTCTGTCAAGTGGATGAGCTAACTCGTTGGCATGAATGACGAGTGAATTCGCCCTAACGTGTAGGTAGGCCTTATAAACGGTGAAGAATTTTTATTAGTAATTATTTTCTGCAAATGACGACATTGCGAGCCACTAATAACAGTTGCGCAGGGATGTTCTATCAATATATTGAAATATACTCCAGTGAGCGTAGAGATTTTACCGCGTAAGGCTTAGAACTCGTGCCATGGTAACACCGGAGTGTCTCCGCGGTAACAAGGGATCTTCCTGAGCGTTACTCCCTGTCTGTGATACTTGAGTGAGCGTCGTCGTGCTTCCAGCCGCGGCCACTGACCTCTTGGCCAGCTGCGGCTGTAGCAGCGTTGGTAGAGTGCTGCAGCTGCTGCTGCTGCACTACCTGCAGCTGCTGCAGCAGGAGCGGTAGCAGCCCATGCCTATGCACCACCTGCTACAGGAACACCAGCTGGGGCATGTACATCTGTACCTCCCACGGAGTAGGTAACCACCGTACACAAGGGAGCGGCAGTCACTGGTATGTCCAGTTCGGCTGGATTATGTTTATATAAATTAAATTCCATGATTGAGGTCTCATCTACCGCACTATGTTCATGAAATCTACCTTCCTCATTATATATATGTATACATCTTTATTTAACTTTGTACTTGAGGCTATCGTGATCAAAATATCAAAATCTTATTCGTAACTGTAGCATAAATCAATATATGCATAAAATAATGAATTAAACTCGCGTTAAGGGCGAATGCAATCTTTTGAGGAAATTTATTTTCAAATAAGTTCGTGTCCAAAAATTACAAATGTATTATAGACTTGTCTATAGACCGTACTGCCGAACCTTACATTCTCTTTCTCTAGAACACATACTGTAGGTATGCTGTTCTTTAAGTATCCACATACTGGAGGTATTATCAAATATTTTCGCTGTCGTGAAATTGGCCGAGTTTTTGAAGATGTCTCGACTAATATGGGATGGAAGTGCTCTTAATTTAGTAAATTATTTACGTAATTAGGCGGACTCTTCTCTTGAAGGGCTGACAACAGATAAAGTGATATTTTTTATACCGCCATCACACCATCACATCAGCAGGTGAGAAATTAATTGCTTTATTACTTTGTTTTGTTTTAATTACACGGCACGAACGAAAACACGGATAGAACTAAATTTCTTACAAGAGGAAATTCTAAGTGATTCGGTATAGTTTGTAGCCTACATGAGTACTTGTATGTATACAGGTAGTTCTCGATACATGTCCTGTTTCTTTTGCGCAGTTTTGAGGTCAACGTTCTAGTTTGAACATACAAACACTCTATGCAAATAACCTTGAAACAAAAGATGCTGTATATCAAGCACTTGGAAGTAAATGTTTTGAACCCACATAATAAACCTGCAGAAAGAATAGAGCTCATTCTGAGGACCACCTGTATAGGTTAGGTAAGTTAGGATAGGGTACAGTTCGAACCATGAAGGTTTAAAGGACTTTATAACTTCATGGTTCGAACTGATGCTGAGTTCACGCGTCATTCATATCAACGCCTTCACTCATCCACGCGTCCAAAAGTTTTGTAGCGTAGTTGGCAGCGCAACTTTTTGTACGTAACAAAAGTTGTTAAAATGTTAACCGTCAAATTAGTTTCCTCTGCAGTGTCACTAGGCAAGTAACGGGTATCACTTTAAATTTAGAGTGAAATAAAACTCAGAGAAGAGTGCATTTTTCTGTTATTTCTAGGGTGCAGTAACACATTCGGATAAGTAGATGAACGAACGCGTTGAGATGAGCCATGTGTGAACTCGCCCGTATAGACACACGTATTTAATCTCAGGTATCCGTGACCTGCCACGCCATTGGCTGCCGTGAGACTATACTTGCTGAAAGGTCCAGGAAAAAAATTCGCATCCGGCACCGAGCAAAGGTAGGCGGGGACAGTTACACTAGAACCTAGAACCTTACTCCTTAAAATTTGGGAAACACATACTCTCACAATCCCTTCACCTCCACATACTTATACTTGACACCTGTTACAGATCCTCTTCGGTTGTCCTGTGCCGTCCCGTTTATCCTATTGTTCAATATTTTTGGCTCTCAACTCTCACAAGAATCCGTTCATTGTACGGCACTCCAAAGAGTGTGACACTCTCGTTGTTTGGCAATAAATATGTAGTTCGAGGATCTGTTAAGGAGCCCGAAGTCTCCCTCAGTCAAATTGTTAATCCAGGAACGCTAACCATGGGTAAAGATTTACTGTAAAATGCACTCTATACCTACCGATAGGGATATGTGATTTGTGTTCTAGGGTTAAGGCAGCCCTCGTGAATGAAGAAGCAAACATATTTTATCACACCAGCGCCATGGGACTGACTGATAACTATAAAATTTAGTGGCATGAAAAGGAAAGCAATCTGGTCGAAAGTTCAATTTGTATGAGGTTAGATATTAGCTTTGCCATCACTGAAACCAACGTATTTAAAGATAATTTTTGGACTGGACCCACTGATAGATCTTGCAGAACATTCTACGGTGAAGCCTCATACCTCAAATGAGAAACCACACGTACTGGTTGGCGCTGAAGATTTATGCCCACTGGCCCCAGAGGAATGCACGGTTGCAGTAGATCACATACTGTCAAGAGCTACATTGCATCAACGACGACAGGCTCTTAAGCGAAAACTTGAGACCTCTTGGCCATTCCTATATATGGTTAGGGCCGGTACCCCCGCAATACCCTATGGACACCGAATGCTGACTCAGCAATCCAAGCACCAAAACAACTCATCAGGCCGGTGAGCAAACTCGAACTCACACCTACCGAGGCTGAGAGCCAACACCCTCAAAGGCATATGGATTATATAGTAAGAGTCGATCACATCATCATTGATGCAACACCTGCACTAGGGACACCAGCAGGGGTGTGTCGCAATCACGCCAAAACCAAGCTGCCACAACCTGAAAAAAGGTTACCACAACCCAAAAAGTGGTTGTGAGAGAGAGCGCCATCTAGCGACGAACGGTATAAGCTCAAGGACAATGAAATTCTGTTTTATTCGAAATTTTGTGAATGAATGCTTCAATTAACTGATCTGATTTACTTATTCTAGTGTAAGGAGCTTATTTGTTGCGGATTGGAATGAATGTAGTGCTTCTTTTATTCAAAATAGGCTTTTGTGCTCGGCGACCTGCCATTTGAGCTATACTAACGACACAGGTTGCGAATGGCTGGGTCACCGGTGTAGCACCGGGAACACAAAAAACGGTGATTGCGACACACCTCTGTTGGGTAAATGAGCGTGGGCCTAAGCACCAATACAGCCGGAACACAACAAATTCGTTGTTGATCGGTATGCATTCAACCCATCGCTGTTGCGATAAACATTTCCAGTGATAAAAACAAATATGCGTCGTGTACAATGTACATTTGGCCGGCTTTATTTTTCTATAATCTTGCGCACAAGCGGCGTTGCTGCAGGGAAGCCGGTATTGCCATTAGTCAGTAGACGCTTTTGCCACCGTCACTATTATCTCGCTGACATTTACTTGATGAGAACATAAACAATGACGCGATGGTCTGCGCCCCTAGATGTTTCTTTTCTTTATTGACTGTGCAGTAATGGCAATAAGACTAGGTTCATCCTTCCGGAAACTACCGTGAAAAAGGGACCGTTTCCTTCTCTACGTCTTGGGAGAATGGTGTGACTATATTTATGTAGGTAAACAGGCACGTGTTGGCGGACGTGCGACGAGCTTGCACTGGAATCGGATTTAAAGAGTGCAAACAATTCACTCCGCGGTTGAAGAGATGTAATACGGGAACTCAGCACATTACTTCTTGTGATAAGCATATTTAACACAATACATCTTCCAATCAGCGGATCACTTAATATATTTGCTACATCGCAAACTGAAATCATAGAGAAACCAGGTCTGCTGTTTGAATTCGTTCATTACTCCTTGCAGGGAATTAATACATGATTTTTAAGTCTGGTTTATAATATCTACAACTTTGTTGACCAGTACGACAGCTCTTCGTGATTTCCTCCGCGGTTTTGATATTACCCTCTCAACAACAGAGTTTGAACATTGTTCTTGATATCACTTTCAGTTTAGCGCATCAGCTGCTGATATTCGACCTCCAATTTTGTTCTAGAAACGTGAGAGTCTTGAGTGGGTTTGAACTGACGGAAAGCCACACAGCTTAAGTATCCCGATCCACATAATTAAGTAGGAGCTGACACAGTGGGCATATTTCCATTTAAGAAATGGCGTGGGCTAAACTGTGGGCTGCGAAACTAAAGATGCTTTTCGTAAACAGGCCTTTATGAACAGTTCGTGACTTTAAGGAATTCTGGAAAAACTCTTTGTTTTCGAAGCGCTACGCGCATTAACTTCAGCAATGCATCATTATCAGCGTACTCGTACTCTAACTAGGGAACCCACATGCACTGATTCGTGCTGCACATAAATCCCCTCTAGGCCCAGAAATGGACAGCTGTAGTCGATTTCAGATTGTCTGTCTATGAGTGACAGAACTGCTGACGCCATATCGTCGAACACAAAGACTTTTCTCCCTGGTTTGGAATGGAACGTTTGGCTTCGTGACAGCGAGCGAAGAAACACCTCTAACTACAGTACCGCTAGGGAAGGGGGGGGGTGGAGTGAGACCAGTACATTATGCCTTAGAATCATCTCCTTAGATGCAGTGTAGCTTTGAAAGTGAACTTCCAATTAAGAACTACACGTAGGATAATTCGCTCTCCATTATAATAGTGCTTTAGTGCAAAATTTTATGAAATAAATTTAAGCGAATATTTCCATACACATTCTACTTGTAGTACAACACTCCTATATCGACACTATAATTTGTTTTTGCGACTCAAAAGCAGACGTCTAATTCTTGAATTCATTGCCGAGCTCGTAAAATGTTGGGAGCGGCTTCCAGCAGAGGCGTAACTAAGGGGGGACATTCTGAGGTATTTCTTCTTAAAAATAATATTCTTAAAGCTAACACATTACAAAGTATAGTACATATTCGGATCAAAAAACTACCAGGAGAAGTCGCCTTGTTTATAAATAAGCAAAACTTACTGAAAATTTTGTCAAGGTTACTGGAAATCTGCTCCCGGGGGCCAAGAACCCAAGCTACGCCTCTGGTTTCCAGATGAGGAAATATACTGTTTTTCTTCATACAGTATTTTGAAAACGCTAATGACATTTCCAGTAACCTTGCCAAAATTTTCATAAAGTTTTTCCTTATTTATTAACAAGGCGGCTTCTCCTGGCAGTTTTTTGATCCGAATATGTACTATACTTTGTAATGTGTTAGCTTTAGGAATATTATTTCTAAGAAGAAATACCTCGGAATTTTGCGCCCCCAATATATTTTGCATTGCATCCTTATGAAAAAGTATAAGGTTTATCATTATTGTCTCCGAATGAATTGTGTTGATGTAATCATTAACGCGCGGCTAGTAGAAGAATTACCAAAAGGTTACTCATCACGTCAGCTCTAGTTCCAAGCATCGCAAGTATATTAAAGACCCGTTTGACTGGGTATCAAAATTCATCTTTCGATTAGATTAGATTAGATAGGCGGCAGTAGATGAACCAATTGGCCCATTCCCAAAGAGAAACCAGAACTTACGCCCCGGTCCTATATGAGCTATGGCCATAGAGGCTTGACTTGTTCGAAACTTCAGGTAGGAGTTGCAGCTTCGACCCGCATATTTGAGTTTCAGGCATTGACCCTGAAGCGGCTACTCATGAGACGTCCAGACACTCAACCCCGCTATTACATGACGTAGTATCAACGTTTTGAGCTGTGGCTCGACGTGCAATGCACGTTGACTTGTGGACGCCAGATAACGTTGTTAGCACGTCGTACCACAACGTACTGGGCACGCCCTTAACACCTTGTGTTGGGCGGTGCCCAACCTAAGTCAGTAGCTTTTTTGCTCTATTTCATAGTCAGCATTTGTGATCGACTCATTTCCGACTTTATCTGTGCGGAAACAGCCAACGTGTTCAAAAATCGTTTTGACATCCTCCAATTGGGAGAGACATCCTCCACAGCTATAAGAATTCTTCCTCCAGGAGTCGCAAACTCTTAACGGCCAAAGCTTCCAAGGTCACCTTAATCCATCTTCTCACTTCCACTCCAACTACACTCCAACTCGTCTCTAAGCTCCGCATATCAGCTGCTATTGATCGTGCTTGCGTGTATGCATGATCATGTCTTTGGCTGAGCTTCTTCTCCTCTTTTTTTTTCTTCTATTTTTCTCAGTCATCCAAGCCCTACTGACATAATGGCAACAGCTCAAAGAGGGCCGGAGCACAAGTTTATGTGTCTCTTTAGGAATGGGCCTTTTCTTTCGTCTACTGCGGAATATCTAATCTAATCCGACTGGATTGCGTAATTATGGCTGTGACTTCAGCAACAAGTATATGTTCATCGTGTACTAATTCTTAAAATATCAATGTCTGTGTTCAAAGACTGCTCCTAATTAGGAGCGATAATTGAAAGTTCACCACTGTCACTTGCTATGGTGCAAAAATTTCAGTAGCAACTGAAATTTTCGACGATTTCTTAAACTTATGTTTTGCGCAAGCTGAAGCCGTCACGGCTAGGTAAACGGTATAGTTCAGTTGCCTTTATAGACTGCTAGTGGCAACGAAAGTTCTTACGTAGGCACCGTGTTTAGGAAACTGAGTCGCATGTACGAAAGACTATGCTGCGAACCCGTATAAATGCTGTGGGAGATATTTCATTGAGTAATAACACAAAATATTTGGAAAGACTCAAGTTTCAAAGAACAAGGGGCTAATGATATAATGCCTGATAATCAGGAGTGCCTGACGGTGCATGAAGCAATTCCATCAACAGAAGAATGGATCAGCGGTGGTGCAAGCAAGTGCATGAACACAACACAAGGGTCGCGAGGACGTGATGGACCTTGCATCGGAAATGTTGGCTACTCTGTTGCACCATGCTTGACCAACGCACCTAAAAAGGACATCTCCTTACCACGCGGTAGCATAGGCGATGATTTTTGCGGGGTCGTGACCAGTATATATTCTGCGCTTCCCTAATTTATTGTAGATCATGAACGTATCTCGTCTAATCCTACTCTAACCTTACGTACCTTGCCTATCCCTGACATTTCTCGTCTAACCGGAACGTACCTCGTCTGACCTTAGCCTAAGCTCACGGACCTTGCCTAACATTAACATACCTCGTCCAAGGCAAAAATCTAATACTAAATGCAAGTCAACTAAATTTAAATTTAGCGTTTCGGGACCAGGAATCCCATCATCAGAAAAACAGGAGGAAAACTAACCTATTACCTATAAATAAAAAATTCTTTATTGTCTAATGAATGAATGGAGTATGGATGTTATCGGGGGGGGGGGGTCTAAAACGCAAATGAACAGAGTTGTGAGGAGGAGCTGGATGTCAGCTCCTGTACAGTCGGCAGATTTGAGGCTAATTGTGGACGGTATGAAGCGGTACAGCCGAGGTCATAATGTTGAGTCTAGGTTTGGTTCTATGAATGTGGAAGGACTCTAATGTTGTAAGCTCGATGGGATGGGAAGAATCTATGATGGAGGAGTCATTGCTGCTGATGGGATGGTTGTTTTGCTCAGTATGTGAGGGTGATGGAGAAGTCATTCCTGCTGATGTGATGGTTGTTTTTCTCAGCATGTGAATGTGAGGGTTTCACAAGTGGTAAATCGGTACGACTGGATACACCTAAATGTCGGCCAATACGGGCTTTGAAGCGTTGTCCAGTGCTACCTATATATGAGGCACAGCAGGCCTGGCTTCGTTAACGGTAAATAACACTGAACAAGAGTAGTGTGGGGGTTTGTCTTTAAATTTGAAGTAGGACCCTATGGTAAATGTGTTTTTGTATGAAAATTTGAAGTTGATATGTGGGTAGGCTTCAGAGAAGGACGTTTTCAAAGTGATTACTGCACTAACAGATGCTTTGTTGTAGAACGGAAGCGAGTGAAAGAAGTTCAACTTACTGACCCAGGGTTTGCTAATGCCGGGGTCGAACAGATTGTCTAGGAACAATTTGCAGTAGTGGTCCAGAAAATGGTGCGGATAACCGTTATTTATGAAGAATGTTCGGAGAAAGTCAACTTCGTTTGAAAATGCAAGGTATGAGGAAGACAAATGGTATGCTCGAAATAGTAAAGTTTTTATTGCATTGAGAATGCGGGTTTTCTGTAAATTCCAGTGGTCAGTGTTGAGTCTTGGTTGGTTATTAAAACTTCGAGAAAAGCTAAAGAATTATTTGATTGATTTTCGGCGGTGGATTTGATATTTGGATGTTTACTATTCAAATATTGCAAAAATAGATCAAAATCTGCTTGATTGTTGAATATGAGGAAGGTGTACTCTACATAACGATTATAGTGGATCGGTTTGAAGCCACGTGGGCAGTCGTTAGGCCAGAGGGTTTCATGATGGCATAAAAACATATTTGCCAGTGAGGGGCTAAGTGGGGAGCCCATGGGAACTCCATCTATTTGCTTGTACAGTCTGTTGTTAAACATGAAGAACTAAGGAGTCAATGATGGCAAGGCTAAGGAAAGTTCTGAAGGTAGGTTTATCCATATTGTGAAATAGATCCGTGTCATTGAAGACTTTGTTGCAAATAATATCTATGGTTTCCTCTACGGGGATGTTGGCGAAAAGGGAGGTGATGTCAAAACTAGCTAAGTAAGCATTGGATGGCAATTGGAGGTTTTTGATTCGGTCTCGAAAGTCATATGAATTCCGCAAAGTGTACTGATTGGCTGTTAAAGGTTCAAGTATTGAAACGAGGAATTTTGCAATAGGGTAGGACGGTAGCTGGAATTGGGCATATATATAGGGGGCACCGGCTTTGTGTATCTTCGGAAGCTCGTACATGACTCCAGGAGATGGCACCTGAATTATAAAGAGAACGGTAGATCGAATCGGTAATAATGCCTTGGTCTAACAACTTCTTCAAATATATATGGATTTTGTCAATGATTTAAGCGTGAGTTTGAAGGGATCCGTATGAGAGTCGTAAATAGTGAACTTTGTGGTATCAGCCAGAATTGCATTCATATTTTGATGGTACTGATTTTTATCTAGAATAGCAACACCTCTTCCTTTGTTGGGTCTGCACACGATAACGGAATTTTCTTTGTGAAAATTAGATAATTTAGATACTATCGGATTCAGAAAAAATTGGACAAAACACTTTATGTTTGCTGTACGAGGTGTAAATGCTATTATAAGTTTTTTTTTATTTGCTTCTTACTTTGGTAAACGAAAAATTAGGGTGTAGCGGTTGAGATTTCAGTCTCAGTGAGTTTGACGAAGTAAGAAGCAAAACAAAACTAGAGCACTCTGAGAGCGCATACCTCCGCCAAGCGAGGCAACGGTAGCAAGAAAATTCAATTTGGTTCTGAAGGCATAATTTTCTTTGTATAAACTCCAAAATCTAATAATTTGTGCCTTTTGATAGTAATAACAGTTTGTGCAATTTTTTTTTAAGATCCGTTCATAAGTTTTTGAGTTGTACTGCTAACAAACGTTATGACAAACATGAGTCAAACATACAAACGAACAAACCGATCTGCACCAAAATTTAATCATTCTTGTCTTTTAACATTACTAACAACCTCTATTAATTTCATGAAAATCCATTCATTATTTTTTAAGTTATTGTGCTAACAAGCATAAAATTAAAAACAGTGACGAACGAACACACGGATCATTAACAAAATTTGGTCATTTACTCTTTGTTATATACCTAACAACTCATGTTAATTTCATCAAAATCCATTCATAACTTTTTGAGTAATGGTATTGAGAAAAATGAGGCAAACAAACAAACGGATGGACATATCTTCACCAAAAGTTAATCATCTGTTCCTCCTGACATAGGTACCTAACAATCCCTGTAAATTTTATCCAAATCGGTTCATAACTGTTTGAGTTATCTTGGTGACAGACAGACAAACACACAAACAGCCAAACAGACAGACAGACAAACACGACGAAAACATAACCTCCTTGGCGGAGGTAATAAATAAATTTTAAATTCAGTCGACTTCCATTTAGTACCTCGTCTACCCGTAACGTTGTTGCCTAATCCTAACATACCTCGTCTCTCCGTAACGCACCTTGTCCAACCTGAGTTTTTTAACATTCATCGTCCAAACCATTCTTTACAAGCCGCGTCCATAGAAGTTCAAGAGCGCTACAGATTTTTTTTTGTTTTTGTTTTTAGCAATTGCGTCAGCGCTGAAGGTTTTTAGCAATTGCACATATTGGACACTCTCCTTAACGTACAATATGACGATATACTTCGCAGGAAATCGACTGTTTTCCTATTTCAGAAAAAAACTATCGAGATCTCTGTAAGATAAGGAAGTTAATGCGATAACGCATTGGAGGAGTCTTTTTGTGACCACTTCGTGAATGATTCTTCCTGAATGCGCATGATCCGCGCGTTTTTGTGACAGCTTTTTGACGTGATTCTGATAGCAATCAACCGTGATCAGTGGTGAGAATTGATCGCAGCGTGATTTTCTCCGCAGGCTAATGATCAAAGAGTGATTCCAGCCGTTCGACAAGTAAAAATTCAAATTTTGAAATGCAAGGTCGTGATGTTTTCTTATGTTTAGGGATAAATTTAATAATGTTATGATGATTGTTTGTAATACTGACTTGCAGAATTGTAGTTTCCTTAGTTTTGTGCCTGTGTATGTTCAAAATGCTTTAAATACTGCTAGTTCAGTAATGCATCGGCTTCAAAATAAATAAAGGTTCATAAGAAATCCATTCCCTACCATTTTCCGTAAAATACGATAAAAATACATTTTTCGAAAATTACATGGCATCTCTGTTTGTTCACAAAATCGCTGACCGTTCTTGTGCTTTTCGGTGATCACGATGGTCATGATCACGGTGATTATGATCACGAGCGTGGCCACAAAAAGACGCCTTATGCACGCTCCACTGAACGACTTTCGTTGGCATTACTGTATAGCAACCTCGAGTCAACAAGACAAAGGGCGCGTTCGATTGGACAGCGAAATTAAGTCTTTGAGGAGTGACTTGTCCGAACCTTCCCTGGCTTCGTATTGTTGGATCAAGTTTCAGTCGTTGACTCTCCTTCAATTACGTGTGAGACTTCCAAAAACTCAATAATGCTTCGCAAAAGGGAGTTGTAAGCCCGCTCAACGTAACTGTGTTGCTTCTAACGCTGGCAACACAGTTCAAATTGCCAAAGGCAGAGTGAAGTTAATGGCCAGTCAAGCTTTGAAGGCTTAATTTTGGCGCCCAAGCAAATATGCCCTTTGTACACCTTCAGTGGTCTCTAGTGTGATCTCTTTGCAGCCACCACCAGCATCACGATTCCAAATTGGGAATCCAAAGCTCGTGAGTGAAACTTCGAATTAGCCTACTTTAGCTAAAAAGTTCAGTTTATCTTGATATCACAGGGCCTTTCCATGGGCTTGATCTATTGAACGCCAATATTCGGGGCACTTTCGCTTGGCGCCTAAATTTAGCTTCTGAGGCTTCACTTATCCGAAACTGCAGATAGAAACTTTGACTTTGCCGCTTTGAATCGTGTTGCAAATGTTACACCTGAGCTACGCGATTACGTTGAGCTTGCTAAAAACTTCATTTTACTGAGCATGATTAGGCATCTGGGAGTCTCAAGGGTAACCTATTTAGGATCAATGCCTGAAACTCAAATCAGTAAATCGAAGAAAGCGCACCTGCCTACAGTTTCAAACAAGTCAACCTTCCAAGGCTTAACTTTGGCGCGCAATCGAATACGCTCTGTGACGTCATAACCCGAAACCGGGGCTCACACTAGCGACTTTTGTTGGCGCTTTCAGTATACAACCAACTAATCTTAGCTTACGTTACCGGGAAACGATTTCAGCTACATCATAACTGCACAAGCATGATAAAACTGCAAAGAATGCAAACATTGCAGGCACCGCTGCAATTTTTACGCTTTAGCAAGTGCCATTTGTGAAGTTTCGACAAACTTTTCATATTTTGAGCGGTATAAAACAGCAATTTTTTCAACTGCAATATTCAAACACTTCAAATTGTAGTGAAGGTCGCGACAATATAACTGGATTGGTTGAGTTGGTTCTATGATGATCAGAAAGCAAAGAGCGTAACTTGCATTCTTTGCTTCCTGATGATAGTGGAGACGAAAGTCGCTGGTGTGAGCCCGTTTTTAATCGAGAAACAAAAAAAAAAGTGTATCGTGGTTAAAGCCGCGTCTACACGACGATCTTCTTCGTCGAAGTTTGTGATCGCGGAGAGATTTTGATCGCCAAACACACGCGGAGAGCCTTCGAAGTCCGTGATCTTTGATCGCCGACAGTGCTGGAAATCACGATCAAAAAAAGTTTGCAAACTATATTACGGTCTGTAAATAGATGTATCTATTTTACAGATATTATTTAGTAATGAAAGTATAGTTTTCTATTGAAATGTGCTCGCTTAGCGAATTTTATTTGTTTGATTCGAACTTCTATACTGCGGGAAGCATTTGGCAACAACGTGTTGCCAATTAGTAATAACTGTAGCATATTCCTCAAATTACGTCTGTATTTTTTTTTTTCTTTAGTAAAAGCAACAATGGAGCAAGAGTTCCGTTTTAATGGAATAAACGGATGTACACAGTGTGAATTGCAGTAGAAATGGAATTAATATATAAATAAAAAATAAGAAATTATTGTTCTATCTTGTGCATTTCTGCATTTGAGGGGATGCCAGTGAATGAATTTTTAGCTATACTTTTTACCAGTATACATTAAGTTTAGCCCGCCAATCAGCATCTAGAACTACAATAAATATCTGACCGATAATGTGAAGGTGGAATATCGATAAATAGTAATGGAATACTGAATGTGCGTATAGTGGCCTTGAATTGATCGTGGCTGCTGTTTCTCATGCCGTTGGGACAAGGAGGCGAAATTGTTTGTGATTTTGATCGTCAATTCTTGTGTTTGTGATCGCAGAAAAGATCGTCGTGTAGACGCGGCTTATGGCTTTATCCGAAATGCACAGAAAAGTCGACACCTGGCGGCCTAGAGTTAGAAAACTTGGTAAATTTTTACTTTAACTTACAATTATTATTTTTGGGTTTTTGATGCTTTCAGCATGTTAATTGGGTCAACTTAAGACAATTTACTTGTATAACGTTTTCGTCGTAAATGCTTGGTTTTAGAGATATTAAACTTTGAAGTTCCCATTGTTTTCCTATGGGAGAAAATAGCCAATGTCATTACAGACTTGCTAGCGACCTAAAAGGAACCTAAGCAAACCTAATCTAAACTTACCTAACCTCACTCGACCTAACCTAACCTTACCCAATCTGATCTAACCTTACCTAACCCTAATTTCGCTTGTATGGGGTTGCCCAGTATTTTCTCCCATAGAAAAACAATGGGAACTTCAAAGTCATATACGTATCTCGAAAACTAAGCATTTGCGACGACAACGTTATTCATGTAAATTGTCTTAAATTGACCCAATTTACATACTGAACACAATAAATATCATGAAAATTGTTTGTAAGTTAAAGTAAAATAATACCGAAACTTAGCATGCCCACCGAGCTGAAGGTCAGTCAATGCATGTACCATCTGCTTTCGAACATAGAAAAAAATTGGTGCGTTGTTTTTAATAATTTAAAAGGAAAATTCATTTATGAAACTGGAGTATCAACCGGCTGCCTTCGAATCATCAAGTTCTATTGAAATAATTTTATCTGATAAGTTAACTTGCCCAGAATTTCAATCTTGAGCATTGTATTGGCCAGTAAGGGTTTAGAAAATACATTGTTCAAAAACAGCGAAAACACAGTATCACGGAGCATTGCACCTTTCTTTTTCTCACAGATATTCCTAATGAACACAGAAAATAGTTACAAAACAAACAAACAAATATCATTTATTATCTCGTATACAGGGTACAATGGATACACCTATCGAGGTTTTCTTTTTGCCTTAATTCTNGCTGAGAGTCAATTTAGGATCCCTCATCGTGCATCGCCAGGCCTCTCGGTGCTGGAGTGCTCCACGCAGTGTAAATCCGTAGCGTGCCGTCCGGGGAATCGAACCCGGGCCTCCGTTGATGCGATGCCGAACCGTTGTCACTTCACCACAACGAAAAGAAAGTCGACAGCAAACTAAAACTGAACGTTTCGGGAATTTTCCCCATAGGACAGAAAATAGTTCATCTATGCCCGAGATACCCCATCTTGCTTCCTGCCATTTTTGGATGTAGAAAAACTCGAAATGTCAAAATCGGTCTTCTATGCACATAACAAATTAAAACTCCACACGAGTTTCGCTCAATCACAACTGCGCGGTGTAAGCTTTCTGTATTTACAAACCTAGTAATAACGAGTTTTCGTTACTAACAATCCACGAAGAATATGCATTTTTTCAATTCACGCAAAGNAATTAAAACTCCACACGAGTTTCGCTCAATCACAACTGCGCGGTGTAAGCTTTCTGTATTTACAAACCTAGTAATAACGAGTTTTCGTTACTAACAATCCACGAAGAATATGCATTTTTTCAATTCACGCAAAGTTATGTTAAAATTTCAAATCCCCGGTGAAGATTCTCTTTGACGTGACATAGAAAATAGACCTGCAAAGAAAACAAAGACGACTGTTCTTATAGAGAACTTTGTTACAGTAATAATGACTATTAAACTAACAACTGTTAGTCTTGTCAGATACTTGTGTTATTGAGTGACATGTGCTCATTGTTTCATTAGTTTGAGAAGTAACAGTATGTTGTTTCGTTTTCTAAAGCTATGACACTGCAATTATTCGGCAAGTGACGTTAAGACGTTTCAAGGCGAACGAATAAATAAGAATAAAGAACACTCATACACTAGAGTACGTTACTGCTAATTTTTTAAAGTTATAATAATGAAGTAATGAGACCTAATAGACATAATATGATCCCATTGTACAGACATATGTAGTAACCGACCGAAGGTTTCGTTTTCTGCTTTGACAATGTTGTTAATAAATAAACTTCGCGCGATTGATGTAAAGAGGCCATTGTGAATAGGCTAGTTGACACAACAACAGTATACCTTTTTAAAACAATAACATATTGACGCTGCTATCCTACTTTTCTCTATATCGTATGAAATGCATTATATGGTGTTAACAAAGACATTACCTCTTTCAAGAATTTTTAACTTCAGTTGGTTTAATGAGCCACAATATTTCTTTTATACTTCATCCGCTAGAGGGTTACGATGGCGAAGAATATCATGCAAGGGCTCTTCGTATATCACGTATTAGCAAGCAAAGTAAAACGAAAAATAAATTCCCTTTCATAGAGTGTAATTACACTACGCCTTTAAATTTTACTCTAGAAGCTTAATCGTATTTCATTTTAAAATTTTCCGTTTTTGACAATATTATCTCAACCAAAGAGCTTCTGTTTTCGTTGGATTTGTCTGTCTTTTAGTCTGTTTTTCTGTCGTTCTGTCGGTCTAGTTAACTCAAAAAGTTATGGACTGATTTTGACGAAATTTATAGGGATTGGTTTGTATGTTAGGAGGAGCAAGTAAGCAAAGAATCAAAGAATGCTTACGCTCATTGCTTCCTGGGAGTCCGTTCATCCGTTTGTTTATTTGTCTTCCTCATTTTTCTCAATGTCATAACTCAAAAAGTTATGGACGGATTTTTATGAAATTTTTCACTGTAATACTACGAAGAGTAGGCGAGTAGGCCAATTTGAATTGTTCGTTGCCGTTGTCTCGCTTGGCGGCGGTACGCACACCCAGAGTGCTCTAGTTTACCGTGAGTCGATTTGCAAGAATTGAGAACAGACCAACCAAGAAATCGCAACAATTGTTATTGAACTAGGACAGGCTGTAACATTGTGCTTAAAACTTCAGTTTGGTCACTTTTAAAAAGTTGACTACTCTACATTCTATCAATTTGATGTGCAACTATGAAAATATCAAACCAAATCCGTTAATGATGCACATTAGGTAAAAATTAAAATTTGAATAGCCATAAAAAATTATTTGATTGCCTTATTACCGGTTTCGACTGCAACTCATTTGAAAAAAAGTGTCATAAGTTATGTAACAAGAAAGGTTCTTTACCGTCAGCCGACTGTGGATTTACTTTTTAGCGTAGATATAAATGGCATTCAACATCAGCTTGTTTTTTTTTAACGTATGCATGTTTGTGTCTGTGAGCATTCACATTTCATATGTATAAAAGTAGGGAATAGGCAAAGGGCTAAGCATTGAGGCGTCTTAATGTATTATGACTTTCTAATATTATCATCGTAAACTTCCCCTTCCCTATTGAATTTTTTTAAATTCAATACATTACATTGTATACATTTACCGGTCTTTTTTATATAGAGTGTAGGAATTTGCGGCATTTGGTTGTTAATAAATGTATTCCATTGAAACTCACTAATATCTGCTGTATAAAATTACTGAAATTGAGTGATAATTCATAGTGATCACTGTGTAAGACAAAGAGTTATTTACCGATGTTGGGTGTATAAAGCTATAGTTCTTTCCACTTCTTTTTAATGTTAATGGTTGAAATTTTAATTTGTATTCTTGTGGCAGGTAATGAACAGGATCACAATACATAGAGGTCAGTATATGCAATGTTTTGTTCTTTGCGAAGTTGAGTATGTTTGAAGGCACTTACACTACTGCGCTGTGATTTTGCCATCATTATTGGTGGCCGGTGCGAGGCTAGCTCGCAGTATCAGTGCTCGCCGCGGAATGGCTGCTGCATCTACACGTACTGGCACACGGTTATATTTTTTGGCAAAAAGTAAGACTTTCTACCTCTCTACGAGCTAATAGGTTAATGTGCACGCTAGGGAAACATTATCTTAACTCTGTATGTTGTTATTAACACTGTTAAGTGTAGTGTGTTGGTGAAAAGTATAAATAATTTAAGAGCAGAAGCTGGCCCAGCTCACCTGAGTGACCGACTCGAAAGCGCAGCTCATTGGGTGACAATCGGGATTAGCAGTTTGGCTTTATTTCTTGTATTTTCTCTTGTTGATCTCTCGAAAATTATGGTTGCTTATCAATTGTCTATAGTGGAGTATGGAAAGATGGTGTTTTTAATCATATTTGTGTTGCTGGGCAATTATTTTTTTTTTGTTTTGTTGCCATCGTGCTGAATTCGTTGTTGCAATCATGTGTGACCGTATAACCTTTTTGCAATATTTCTTCTCAATATTAGTGTCAACCACATCAAAATATTCCCAAATTACAGATTAGGCCTAGTTACTCCATGATGTATCATAGGCTAGGTAGTGGCTATTTTTGTAGTTTTTCTTTAATGTGTGCTAAACTATGGTAATTCATCAAACTATCGAATTGAAACCACCTATGATCACAAACAACCTAGGTAGTTAGGCTAGCTGTATAGGTAGGCTACATTGGTAACTGTTGCTCTAATTTAAACAGCTGTTATAGATCTCAGGATTATTCTTGAACAGTTGCTTTCTTGTTCTGTGATGTTGCTTTAAAGACAACATAGACCAATAGAATTTATGGCTAACCTAGTTAATATTCATCTTATCCCACACTTGAACTTCAGAATTATATTAATATATTTTGAAGGAATTATTTTACTTTAGGTAGCCAGTCTATTTTCTCCTCATTTCATAGTGTGGCACTTCTCGCCAATATCTTGGCGAGTG
>LQNS02000228.1:6853905-6877396 GCA_001587735.2 Parhyale hawaiensis
GCCAAATCATGAGTTTCCTACCAACAAAGTGCCTCTATCACCTCTTGTGAGTATTGCTACTGTAGATTTAGGTGCTTGATTCTCAAAGAGCTTATTGTTGTGCTGTTGGGTGTTTGAAGTGAAATTATGACATATGAATTGATATATTGTTAAACCTTTCATTTATAGAGACAACATAACTAATGCAGTCAATAAAATTGTGCTCAAGTGAGTATATATATAATTCATTAGCTAAAATGTCTGGTACCTATAAAAGTTTAAGGGGACCATATGCCCCAAAAAAACTTTAATTATTGAAATTTCCGTTTTACCACGTTTTTGTAACACTTCAATTTTTGACTTGAAAAATTTTTTTGTACTAATTGCCCAATCTTTAGGAAACTTGGTAAAAATATGTAAAATTGGAAGAAAATAGGAGTTTGGCTCGTGTACTTTTTACACAGTCAACGGGAAAATCAGTTTTCTTTTAGTAACTCATTTTCAGATTTTCCATATCTGTACCAAGTTTCATCCAAATTGGTACATAGATAAAAAAACGTTTCTGTTCAGTTGCTTTCTTGAATTTCACCACTAAAATCCCAGCCAAAGAGTTCAAATTTGGTTCTACAGTTATATAGCCTACCGATTTGAATGACACTTGTACAGGTATGTAAAATCAGAAAAGAATGTGGGTTAATCTTTTGTACCTCTCTCATTTCTGTCATAGAAAACAAGTTATTCAATAAAAATGGAAGCACAGACTCTCTTGAAAAGTTTATTTTTCTCGCTTCTAAACCCTACTAGTCCTACAGTTTTTCAGCTACAGAGATGATTTTGGTCTCAAATAAAGCAGAATTTGACTATCTGAAACTTCTCGCTTGGGTTTTCTGAATTTTGAATTAGGAGATGAGTGTTGGCAAGCATTTAAAATAAAATTGAAAGATATCAATTTTCTCAAATAGCTAGTTTGAAATTCAAAAAACCCAAGCGGGAAGTTGTAAGGAATCAAATTCTGCTTTGTTTGCTACCTAAGTCATCTCTGTAGCTCAAAAACTGTAGGACTAGTAGTGTTTTCTCCCATTCCCCCCGTTTTTACTGTTTTCTTTCAATAACTCGTTTTCTATGGCAAAAGTGAGAATAAGCACTGGAGCGCAAATACATAATTTTTTATTTTGACATACACTAGCAGGCAAAATGAGAGATCGATTTTCATTTTTTGAAAATAAGGGTTAACCATGTAGAGTAGGTTAATGAATCTTTTGATGGGGCCCTAACTCCCCTAAGGAATGTATTGAACATATTTCTACAAAATATCAGGACAAAAATAAACCATATTTAATACATTAGAGCAATCTAACAAACAATAACAAAAATTGAACAGTGCAAAATAAGAGAACGATCGTCTCTAAATACAATTTTCCAAACAAATAACATGGAACAATGGTCAAGTTTAGGTTAAGAACAATTAGTAGGGAGTACTAAAACCTTTATTTTCAATAACTTTGGCACAGCGACGATTACACGACATAGCTAACTAGTTTCTTGCAAAACTCTGGAGTTTAGTTTTCCATTCCTTTTCAATTTTTGTCCACAGATCCTTTACTGTTGATGGTTGTTGTTCTCTTACATTGTCACCTATAATTTTCCATAAATATTCAATAGGATTAAGGTTTGGGCTTTGGGCAGGCCACTTCATGACTTCTATATTCTCTTCCACAAAATATTCCTTCCCTTTCTTTGCAGTATGGCACGGGGCATTGTCCTGCATAAAAATTACTGGCTGGTTTGGTGATGATCGTAGAGTTGGGATAACATACTGCTGTACAAGATTGAGATACACATTAGCATCGACAGTTTCTTTAATGGCCACCAACAGTCCAACTCTTTCAGATGAAAACATGTGTCACACCATTCCACTACCTCCCCCATGCTTTACAGATCTTTTGACACAATTCGGTTTCAGCCTGTCACCTCTTCCACGTCAAACATACCGTCTGCCATCAGATCCAACCAAATTAAATTTACTTTCGTCACTGAAATGCACTCTTTCCCAATCTTCATCTCTCCAAACGATGTGCCTTGCCGCATATGCAAGTCTTGCTTTCTTATTCTTCTTACGGATAAGTGGTTTAGTGGCAGGACTGCGTGCCTTTAACCCAAATGCATTGAGGCGACGAGAAACTGTATAGCGAGACACTTCTCTGTTGTTATTGACCTTCAGCTTTCTGAAATTTCACGCTGCAGTTTCGAAAGGATCCTTCTGGGCATAGCGTTTCATAATCCTTTCAACTCGTACGGTGGTTTTTTTGAGGGCGGCCTGCAGATACCGGTGATTCCAACTGTTTCTTTTTCATCATAGAGCTTCAAAGCACGAGAAACGACGCTCTTGTTGTTAGATTGCTCTAATATATTAAATATAGTTATGTTTGTCCTGATATTTGTAGAAATATGTTAATACATTCCTTAAGGCCCCATCAAAAGATTCATTGACCTACTCTACATGGTTAAACTTTATTTTCAAATAATGAAAATCGTTCTCTTATTTTGCCCGCTAGTGTATGTGTACACTAAGTTTCATCCAAATCGGTCCAATAATGAACTTTTTTGGGAGGGGGGCATACAGCCCCCTTGTATTGCGGGTGTATTAATACCTACTAAGTGTTGATGGTAAATTACCCATTGGTTATACTTTGTTTTGTGGTACTAGTTTCCTCTTGTATCGTCGTGTTAACTAACCCTCATCAGTTGCCAGCTTAGCCACCCCATTTAGATTGTCTTATCAATATGAGATTCAAATATAGTGATGTGTTGTCATAGTTGATGAATTTTAACTGAATGCAAATTATTGATTTATATTAATATTACATAAAGTGAAGAAAACTTCAGCTAGCTTTTTTGTAGTGGCTCACTTCCGGCAGAGAACCTCTGTTGGATAGCACCACAACTCGCGTTTTCGTGGGTTACTGCAGATCACTACAGGTGAGTGGTCACATCTGGTTATTATCAGGTAAGTACTTATGCCATTTTTTTTTACTTAAGCAAATCTGTGAGGTGTTGCTCTTGTGTAAATATAAGAACATACTCCCCGGTAGTTGTTTAGTAAGCTGTGTGAGTATATCTGTGTAGACTGTAGTATACTCTAAAGACAATTTCTACTAATATGTTACTTTAGCATGCTAGTTTAAGAACTTCGGCTAAAATCTGATAACTCTGCTCTTGTTCGCTGTGCAGGTACTAGAGCTATTTTATCTCAGGTTTTTTTTTTTTTTGCTCCAACCCCTTGAACCTCATTCCAGTGCAACTCGCGGTGCGATCAACATCTCCAGCTCCTCTCCTCTTGTGCCTTAGAAACTTGGAAAGAGTGCAGTGATTGGTCCATTTTGGATTTACTATCAGGGCAGTGAGATAGCTTTGGCGCTTGGAAAATTTTTCTGGTTGGTCCTTTTGGACTTGGAAAAATTGCCAACTGTCCCCTTTGGGACTCAGTCTCTGTACAGTGAAGTGCTTTTGATACTTCGAAATATTTTGGGATCGGCGTTTTGGGACTTAGCCTCAGAACAGCTTTATGCCTTGAAAGTGTTTAAATTTTCTGACCGGTTTGACTTGGTCTCAGTTATATGAGATTAACACTTAGTGGACATTTTTGCAGTTCTCACTTGGGGGACTCTTAACTCAGCTTCATCCAGGGCCCTTGGGACTTAGAAAGAAAAATTTTCTCATCCAGCCTTATGGACCTAGAAAAAGAAAATTTTTCTCAAACGACCTAAGGAACTTAGTCTCAGATTGGAGTGGACCAATTGACTCTTAGCCTTAGCCTAAGAGTCAAATTAGATCCTGTTATGGACTTAGGATATAACTGAAATCACTTACTACCCTCAAAAACATCAACAAGTTTGAAGTTTTTGATTTAGTCCTTCATTAAGACTTAGTCTCAGCTCTTCCAGCCTAATGACTATTGGCCTTCATCACGATATGCAATTATACTCTTAAAAAGTTTAACAAAAAATTATAGCCCTCAATATAGGATGAAAGTTGGGATTCTAGTCAGCTGTGGCTGTTGGCCCAGAAGTTCCTGAACTCCTGCAGCAATGATCTTTAATCTAAAAACTTCCATCAGATTTGTTAAGCAAGGCATTAACTTAGATTCATTTTTGGTTTATTCCTAACTTTGCTAAAACTCGTTGAAGTTTTGAAAGTTCTCAAATTTGGTTTTCTCTTTTGAAATGTAACAAAAACTTTGATTAATGGTAAATATTTCTCTAAATTTTAAAATCCATGTTGAAAGTTTAGAAGTTTCTAATCAGGTGCTCTCTGATGTATTTCCTTCCATGGAAAACTGCTAATTGGTTTGGAAATTCTCAAGCTTGAGATCTTCACTCCTATTTTATGAGAAATTTAATAGTTTTAAATTATTGGATCAGAAAATAGAACTCTTGTTCTTGCTGAACTGACCTTACAAATTGGAAAACTACCCTTTGAATTTGTGTTAGTTTTCTAGAATTCCTTCCACCTTTTGGGCATAGTCAATTTCTGATGTGCTAACTTTGCCATTAGAGGCTGGCAGGTGTCTAGTATGGGGTTTTTGGATATTCTAGATTGGAATCTGAATTCAAAAGCATGAGTTCTAATTGAAGGAAGTTTACCAAACGCAGTGGTAATTCATTCTCGGTACCTCGCTGCTACTTGTCGTAGCACCAGACCCGCAACAGCGCCCAAATTTTCTAAATGTTAGTTTTGAGTGTTTCGAGGCGCAAACAGCTTTCGGTGTTCAATCTTTTTTTTTTTTTTCTAGGCTCCACGCAACTGGTACCTCAGGATCCCAGCAACAGCACTCCTCATTCCGTTACGACTTGTGCTACTGTTGAGTCCCCAGTGGCCCCAACAATTCCGTGAATTATATTGCCCTAGTAATTGTGCTTCCTTTGCGGTGGTGGTGGCCATTTGGCCTTTCTGTGCCACCTGTTAACATAACATCAAAGACTGGATGGTAGGCCTTTGTTTCCTCAAAAATTCCATCTAGCACAGCAGTACATTTAGGTGGTAGGCACTTGTGCCCCAAGAATTCCACCAAATATATTGTTGCCTTAAGTCTTAGTTGGTAGGTTATAGTGCCCGAACAATTGCGCCAAGCATATAAGGAGTACTCCACCATAGAGCAAGGCCCTCCTCCAAAATATGGGAGGGCTAATTTCTGTTATAGAGCAAGACCCCCCCAAATATTAGGGCTTAGTACTCCACTTGGTTGGTAGGCCTTAGTGCCTTAACAAGTCCGCCAAGTTTATATATTCATACTTGCCTTGGTTAGGCTGTAGTGCCATCACAAGGCCGCCAAGCAAGTATGATCTCTCTCTTGGTTGGTAGGCCCTAGTGCCCTAACAAGTCCGCCAGGTTATTTTAATTATATCTATACTGTACTTGCTTGGTTAGGCTATGCCTCCTCACAAGGCCGCCAAGCATGTAGGTATATACTGTCTTGGTTTGTAGGCCTTAGTGCCTAACAAGTACACCAAGGCAGATATATGGTCACCAATGAGCGTTTATCCAACTATTGGGTTGCTCTCCAATATTTGGAAGGCTCAAATTGGCCAGATTCTCGATCTGGGCCAATTCCAAGATGGCGCCTGGATGGGCAGGTTTAAAAAAAAAAAAACAGGAAATGTACTCTTGCTCCCCTTTGGGAGTACAAGAGTGACGACTTGTTTTTGTGACAGTCAAAAATCTGTAGGTCAATGCGACTTGAACAGATTTACAGAGGGTTGAAAGTTAATATTCCCTACCCCCACATTGGTGGGACTTCTCAGAATCCTGTAAGGAAAATCTCTGGTCTTGAATCAGGGAATGTGACTTCCACTGCTGGCTGGGGCAGATACATAGCAACCTGTTTTGAACTTAGTCCCATGGGGGATCTTCTTTTGGGACTGAGTGTATCCCCCTAAGAACCAGACGGGTCATAATCTCTGGAAACACAGAGGTAAAACCTTTCAAAAGCCCTGCAGTTATGATTATGGACTTAGCTCTAGCAAAAGGCAACCTGTGCAGGTTGTAACCTATTTGTGTGGCCCTGCTGAACTCAGCCGCATGATGCAATATCCCGGTGGTGCACAGATGAACAAACAATTATCAACTGACAGGCGATATAGTTTTGACTGGCTACAGTCGAATGAGCTGTGAGCAGTTTGGAAGATCCAAGCGGGGACTTGATCCTTCACAGACTCATGGGTGTAGGTTCCACAAGGATTTTTTGGACTTAACCTCAGTGCTGTATATTGAGGTCCAATAATAGTTTTTTTTTTTTACATTAGAGCTGTTACTGCTTGGAGATTTTAGCTCATCACCTAGGGACTTTCCGCAACCCAAGCTTCACGATAAATTTTCAGGGGGCAGCAGAAGAGACTGTGGCTCATAGTCACTTGAGCTCTTGAATAAGATTGTTAGCTGGATAGTTTTTGTTCAAGCTCCTTTGGGAGTTGCATCCAGAATTCTCCGAACTTTCGAAACCTAAACACAAGGTACGTGTGCGCTGTTGTCCCTCAACTCCGGAGGGAAACATACAGTTGGAGACAAGAATGAGTTGTTTTGCTTCTGCAAATCATTGCCCCTGCTACTGTAGTTAGCACGACACTGTACCCTAGGTTGGATACCAGGGTTCAGCATTCTCAGGCTACTTGCCTATGTCCGTCGAGGGGGACTATGACCTACGTCCCCAACATCTCGTGGGGCGGCTAAACTACAGGCCACAATAGTGAAGTAATCCCTGTAAGACGGGTGCAACCTGGTTCTCGCGGAAGTCCCACACCGTAGAGATTGGCATTCCTGCTCAATCAAGAACCAAGGAGATTTTAAAGTCTAGAAAGCTCGAAATCTCAAGGGTCTGACTTCTATGGACAGGTTAGACAACACTCAAAACTAGATAGGCCACGGTAGAGTAAGTGCAAAGTAGCTCTCTGCCATAGCGGTAAGTTTTATGACCGTGGCTTTACAGTAGGGCTCTGGGCTGGTGCGAAAGTTTCTGAATACTTCGACCGAGAAAGAGGTTTCCTTTTAGAAACTGGCTTCGTTTAAGTTGTTGGGCGACCTGAAAACTAGACTACTCAAGATTTACAGAGAACCACTTCTTAGGAAATTCTACAGGCCTCTAGTAATAATTCTTTGTAGTCAACACTCTAATCGCAGCGTAACTTAGTTGGGCTGGAACAGTTTACTTAGAGCTAATGACTTTACAATTCCTATATGACTGAAGGTTCTTTTTGAACCTGGTTAGGAGAGCCAAAGTGCTAACTCTGAAGAATAGAGGTAAGGATCCTTCCGTGGGAGACCTCTGGGTCTTGTAACCGAAGTTGATCCAAGAGTAGCGCACGAGCTTTTTTCTCAGGGACAGCTCCAAACTTCTTACTAACAGAAACCTGTTCTTTTTGTTGGCTATACACTAGTATACTCAGGGCCCAGTGGTAGCCTGTTTTTCTGTGCTAGAAACTAGCCTACTGATGAGTTATCTAGACCCCACTTGTGGTATGATAATAGGGCAGTCCCCTTATACTCAGAGACCAGGTTTCCTATCGGACCTGAATTAGAGCGTCACAGTGCGGCAAGAGTGGAGTCTACGGATCTGTTAACCCATAAAGATGGTCCAGATTTGGGACCTGGTAGTGTCCCAGTAGCAGCCCATTGTTTCCACAACTGCTCCTAGATCCTCTCACTAATCTAGTTTGTCGCCTAGCCGTGCTCCTTCGAAGAAGGTAGCAGAAGGACCGCCAGAATCAGGGAGAAGATTAGTTTCCAAGGTAGGAGTCAGGTATATACTGGCCCTGGTTCTAACCTCGAGGGGCGAAGCCCCTCCTCCACAGGTTGGAGTGGTTATCTAGTCTGAACTCTCTAAGGACAATCTCGGCAGAGATTCCAAATTGATCAGGGAGCCCGTACAGATCAGCTTGTCCGAATAGCAGCCCTGTTAAGCCTTGCGCCCTTTCAAACTGGGCCAGTCCATTGCCCGGCGGGGGTTGAAAAGGAAGAGACTATGCTTTAGCAATAGAAGGGAATAGTGTTTGTGACAGAGGAGCTAAGTCCCAAGAAGGGTCTTTAGTCTCGTAGCTTGGAAGGTCTAAACAAGAAGAAGGCGGTGAAAGCTAGCAATTAGCGGGTCTCCGATCACAGCAGCTAGACAATTAACGGGAGTTGATCCTTGAGAAGTTACAGGGTCGTCAAGGTCATACTCCTACAGTAAAATCTTTTCCCTGCAAATGGTCGGAGTAAGTACATTCTAAGAAGGACCATAAGCTGGAGTCCATAAGGGCTAAAGATGGTTACTTTTCACAGGGGTGAAGGAAACCTTACAGGAAAAGTTAATACTTTACAGTTCAGTAACGTGGGGCTGTGAGGGCTCTCCGGAGTACAAACCCGAAGGAAGGGCTATTCAGGACCTTTAGGCGGACTCTTACAGTAGTGGACGGAGGTCAGAAACTTAGTATGACACAGAATTAGAATATAATAGAGGGAACTCCGACCTTTTCTACTAATGCAAAGGCTTGAAGGTTACTGACCTAGGAATGTCGGATCGACTGAAGCCCAATTGGGAACTTTCAAACCCAGACTATGCAAGGAGGATTAGAGCCGTAACGTCGGTTCAGACGCTAACTAAAGGCGCGGGCTTCCTAGACCCATAGGAAGATTCAGTCGCACCTGGAGGAGAATTAGAACGACGAGGAAGACAGTTTCATAATCTTGAGTTTTACGAATTTTTGGGTAGTCCACATCTGTTCTTTGATGCAGGACTAACCCTCGCTGATTGAAGCCCAGGGTCTCAGGATATTGAGCAGATACAAGTAGACAGCCTGTGGGCACGAATAGTAAAGAGAGCTGTTTTTCAGGGATAAAAACTTGTGAAGGGTTGCACTGAAAACAGGACCTCAGTTGACAAGATCCTTTTTGGTGGTAAGGAAATTTAGCGGGCATCTCCCCTTAGGGCAGACGGGCAAAATAAGCCTTTTATACGCATCCTTCGGAAGTGGAATAGAGCGGTGATGAGGTGTTTCACAGTAGCCTTACAAGATTAGGACTCCCAGTCCATTCCTTTGTGGTTGGAGACAAATGTAAAGAGGACCAACAGGCCAAAACATAGTGGCGAAACGGCATACTAACGGATTTAAACTAGGGGAAATCCACCCTTGGTTTTAAACCATAGCCAAATTGAAGGACCACTTCAGCATCTTACAGAGACAAGTTCAGGACTAAACGTCCTTACTTAGGTCTGTCCTTATCTGCAGACAAGAGCAGAGCTTCACATTCTACCAGGTCCTGACGTATTCCTGTACGGAAGAGAAACTACAATTTATCAAATTCCTAATTTCTGGACCACAGAACAGCTTAACCTATAATTACTACACCCAGTAGTAGAATTCACCTATGGCAGTTGCAGTTCTCTTACTAGAGCCTGATCTTGATAATTCTTGAAAATAAGCAAACGGTAGCAAAGGTGTATTTGGGCTCTGGGACCCAGAGGAGAGTCCAGAGAGGGCAGGCAGGCTTGTTCATAGAAGTGGGTGAAGTCCTCTTGGCTAAACATAACAGGGGCTCCACTCAGACAATTGCTCCAAGAGATAATGCATAAGAACATTTGAGCACTCGGGCACAGCTTGGGATATGGCCAAGGAGTCTTCAAAGAGCATAAGGAGATCCTATGGGACTTGCTACCTCAGCCACCAGAGCAGAACAAGTCAGACAAGCTTGGCCACAGAGGCTAGCCTAGGCTCTGAATAAAACAAAGCAGGTAGCTACAAGTAAAACAAAAGGAGGGTCGAACTTTTTAGGACTTAGCAAAAACACAAGACCGCTTAAGGAAGGACGAAGAACCCTCTTGAGGGCAGTATCTGTGATTGATTACGACGAACCAGCCGGGTTAGAGATTACCAACTGCTCCTGCGGAAGTATCCGCCTAGCCCTCGATTACCAAGTGGAACTGATTGCTGCCAGCTGCATGATTTGGCACCTATGGCATCGAATGCAGCGTTGCCACACATCAAATGAAAGAGCTCGCGGAGCTCTACAAGATAAGGGAGGTGGCAGGGTAAGAATTTATGAGCTGTAGAAATTTCAGGCTCAGTACAAAAGTGGAGGTGCCAATCAGTGCCGTGTGTTATAAGCTGTAGAAAAAAATTTCAGGCTCGGTACAAGAGTGGAGGTGCCGATCAGTGCTGTGAAAAAATTGTTCACAACTACCGAACTATTTGTCAAAAATTTTGCTCACAACTCCCGAACTGTTTGTTGTAGAGAAAAAACAAAGGTACCATTGGATTCAGCGCGTAAAAATCTATTAGAATACATACAGTACTTCAAAATGTGCCATAGGTAATAGAGATGACGCATTGAAGTTGACATGACCTCTTTTTTAGTGTTTTCTCAAAAAATGCTGACAACTCCCAAACTATCTGTTGTAAAGAAAAAACAATGATACCATTGGATTCAGCGCAAAAAACTTTATCAAAATGCAACATAAAATCTCGCGTGGCTCTGCAAGCATCCGACAGTAAATAAAATATGTACGGTATATTTTTTAATATTTTCTCAGTTTTCTCATCATAACTCCTGATCTATTAGTCCTAAAGAAAAACGGAAAAGATCTCCAAATTCTGCAAGGAAAGATCTATTCAAATACATCAAAAAATAATGTATTAGTCCAATTGGAAACATATGGCCAATGTTCTCCAAAAATAATTACTTCCATTTCCTGAAATTTTACAAGCAGTTTCTCTAGACTTTTTAAACATTTCTCACGAAAAATTTTTCTTGCATCTGAAAGCCCAAGCTTTGCCCTTCACAACGAGATATATATGAAACCTGTAGCTTATGTAATGAATGCTTGGTGAGCTGTTGAGCACAAACAATTTTTTAGGTACCACAACGGCGGTCGGCTTGTGTCCAAGGGCTAGGCGAATCGGCGAGACCACACAATAAGGTAACAGTGCCTGTTTAGGGGAAGCTACTCCTGTACAGGGGCTGCTCAAAAGTTCAGGAAATAGGAGAACAGGCTCAACAAATACATTGACTTACCCTGATCCAAAAGGAAAGGATTCAGGCCCTATGTGAGAGACCGAAAGAGGGCTTCAGGTTCTACAGCACCTGAATACAAGGACTCCAGGAACTGTTTCTGCAGCTCTCAAAGAGCATCGGCTGATAGCCCGATCAAGTGGGTTCCTGGCACCAGTGATCCTAGTCTTTTCCCTTGGGAGGATGAAACTGAAGTCCCTAATAGCTATGTAGTTCAGAGACACACGCCTGTGATAGGTAAGTCCAAAGTTCAAAACAGGCTGGGTTTACCTACGGGGAAGAATACATTCCAACTAACTAGGACGAAACAAACAAGAGTCCATCCAATCTCTTGTCTACCTGGGCAGGAGTTTGTCCACCTCAGGCGGGTGCACAAGAGCCGAACAGATCAGGGTAAGACATGCAAGATTGAGAGGCACCCTCCACATCAGGGCGCCACAGAACGCCTCCCTACTCTGCAAGCTACGCTGTTGGCATGTCAGTGCTCTCTGACAAAGGTACTCTGCCAGAAGCAAGCCACTGCAAATAGGTTGAATGTTCCAATGAACTATTTTGCAGTGGTAAGCGAAGGGCAGAGTACCTCTGGAGGCTAAATTGATCCCAAAGCCCGTATGTTCTGGGTATCCATTTTGAAGAGATGTTTGCTCGTCGTCCGGAATGAGGCTCAAGGGGTCCGGTGCATACCTATATACCAGTGGGTGTGAGAGGAGGTGGAGCAAAAAGAAATCTGAGAGTTACCGGATTTTAGCCTAATTTCTTAAACTATCATGCTCAAGTAACATGTTAGTATAAATTGTCTTGAAAGTATTATAAGTATACTACAGTCTACACAGATATATTAAAACAAACTATTGGAGAGTCTGCTCTCATATTTACACAAGAGCAGCACCTCACAGATTTGGCTAAGAAAAAGGCAAGAGTACTTACCTGTTAATAACAAAGTGTGACGACTCACCTGTCCTCCTGATCTGGAGTAACCCACAAAAACGCGGATCGTGGTGCTATCCGACCGAGGTACTCTGCGTTACGCTCACCACTGCAACAGTGTACATTAGAAAATTCTAACTATTTGTTGCTTCAACTTGTTGAGCTAATGACTGAGTAGCTGTAGTTCGTTTGCCATTGTACATCTCCCCGGATGCTGGCTACAAATACATAAGTGCAATATTGTCTCACATTACATTTATTGTATGATAATCTGATGTTCTTGATGCAGTTTGTTATAGTTGGGAAAGGGCATAGAGGGGATTAGGTTTTGCTGTTTGTCGCGAAAAAAGTTCAGTCATTCATCCATTTCTGGCAGCTTGAATAAAAAAGAAGAAATTCTTGGCTGTGGAGTAGCTGGATAAATTCTCTATATTTCAATGTAGCTACATGTGTAGTTAAACAATTGCATCAGAACTTATGCCATGATTAACCTGTTTGACTAGTAGCACGTGTGATGTAGATCCATGAGATATAGCTATGTGCTTTGAGTATTCAGTGCTATTACTTATTGTTGCTGTTACTGTTGTTGCAGGCTGGTGTATATCTGGAGATTAGAAGAGTTAGTGCAGTAGCGTCATGTAAGGCCCTGCCTGCCCTGGACTGTGATGATAACAGTGCTGATGACGCAAGGGATGCCAGCTTTGGCTGGTGGTGTTATAGTGTGGTGACGGGTAAGATTGGTGTGGTTGGAGCTGCCACCCCCATCTCTGCTCTCACCCACGCTCACTTTGTGCAATCTGTGATATCAAGCTCCTGCTTCCAGAGGCCTCTTGCGCTGCCTGAGCTGCCATTAGGGTCTGTACGCTGCTGTGTGCTGTCCCAATCTCCGTCCTCTACCTTGGCAGACTCTACAACAAGCTCTTCCTCTGGTAGTAACTATTATGTACTCCTTATAGCACACTCCTTAAGCAACGACCCTGCCATTGGCCCTCTCAACATTCCCACCCATTCTCAGAGTAACACCGAGGTTCAACGTAGCTTTAAATGTGCCGGTGCTGCAGCTGCTGTTGTTGCATGTCCTCAGTTACAAGTGACTGCTGCTGGTCCTGCTGCGCCCAAAGACACTGCGCAGCAGGAACAGAAGGCAACCATTGAGGCGGCAAGAGGAGTTGCAGTGCCAGCCAAGGGCTGTGCTAGCAGCAGCAGGTACGGCTTCACACTCCGCTATGGCGGGCCAGTCAATAGATGGGGCATCCCCGTAGGATTAGGATTAGCTGGTGGTGGAGAGAGCACCACTGCAAATGGATGGGGAGGTGGTGCTACACAGGCAGCTCCTGCTGGGGGCTGGGGTAACCAGGCTGGTAGTGTGCCTGGAGGTGGATCCCAGTGGGGCAGTGGCAGAACACCTGGTGGCACAGGTGCAGCAGGACCTCCTGCTGCCTCAACTGCTGGTATGAAGCAAGCTGCTGCCGCCGCTGCTGCCCAGCCTGGTGCTAATGTGCCACCTGCTGCTGGCAACAGTGCGACCACTGCTGGTGCCTCTAGCAGCTGGGGTGCCAACAAGCCTGCCAATTCCTCAGACGCTAACAAGAGGCGGAAGGAACCACTGGAGAGCATCCGTGATGCTCTGCTTAGCTGTGATGGCTGGGGTGGTGAGAACGTAAACCAAGACACAACGTGGGACCTGCCTGCTTCACCAGAGCCCAGCAAAGATGCTCCCGCTCCACAGTGGAAACTAGTCAACAATGGCACTGAGCTGTGGGAGAACAATTTGCGCAATGGTGGGGCACCAGCACCCAAACCTCAACAGGCTCCTTGGGGGCACACGCCTGCCACCAACTATGGTGGTACTTGGGGCGAGGATGATGACCAAAGTGACACCAGCAATGCTTGGAATTTAGCTGCTCCTCCACCAACACCTGGAGCCCCTCAGCCCCAATGGCCTGGTGCAGCTGGTGCTGCCGCGGTTGCAGCTGGTGTCGCCCCTGCAGCTCCCAACATGTGGAATCAACAAAAGAAACCTGCAGATTGGCCAGGCGGACAACCTGGTTGGCCTGATCATGCCGGTCCTCCTCGAACAGGTGTCGAGCCTGGCCCTGAAGCCTGGCCGCACGCTCCCCCCAAGCTGCCTGGGCATATACCGCCGCACGGAAGTGCACCTGTCGGGCCTCCTGGTGGTCTTCATCCCCCTCACATGGCTCCCCATGGGCTTCATCCCGGCGCACATGTTCCACCCCACGTGGGCCACCATGGCGGTCCGCCAGGTCGCCCTCACGGTGCTGCACACCACCTCAACGGTCCTCCGGGTCCTGGTATGCCAGGAGCTGCCGGTGTTTGGGGCGGCAAAGAAATCAAGGTTGGTGGCGGCTCAGGTTGGGAAGACCCTGCCAGTACTGCGATCCCTCGACGTGGTGATGACGGCACAGCGGTGTGGGGCAACCCTCAGCAGCAGCAAGGCAATGTGTCACGCTGGAAGGATCAACAGATGCAGAACAATCCTGCTGTGATGATGGCTGCTGCTGGTCTACAGCAGCAACCTCCACCACAGCAACAGCGTTTGCCTCCGCCTCATCTTGGAGGACCGCAGCAGCAGCCACCTCCAAAGCAGCCACCCACGCCTGGTACTGCCATGTGGAGCCATCACGGGTAAGTCATCAAAGAAGACTTGTGCTCTCATTCCATCCTGTTTCTGCCACTTTTCACAAACCGAGTTAACAATGATGTTTCAGGCTAAGCGTTAATTTTTTTTTATTTATTCACTGGGTTTTTGCTCTTTTAACTTCACATTTTAATTGAAACTTTTCTACGAACTTTTGTTTATTTTGTTATTCATGAGAAAAATCTGCCATGGCTTATAGGCTCATATGGAGTAACACTTTTTTTAAGTTGTCCAATTTTCAATAACTCGTGCTCCACGTTTCCATCGACGGGGTGCGAGACGACTGTATTGTTCACGGCGCTAGTAAAATACCTCCATACTACCTTCCTTTAACATACCATGTCTTTTCTCTCTTGAAGTGCTTTGCAGGCGCTAGGAAGGGTGGAGTTAACCAATGTGGTAGTAAAACTTATACTACTATTACTAGCTATGTGATACAGTAGTAACCTGTGATATATATTATATTGGATCCTTGTTTTTTTGGTTTGTTTGTTACTCTCCATTTTCACTGCTACGATATTTGTGCAACCAGCTAACTGTCCCTTCTTTCTTCCTTTCTATAAATCACGGTAAGTTTTTATTTTGAGCGAGATAAGTTAGGCGTAAAATATGAATGATCGCTTGTTTGAACCTTATTCAGTTTGCCGTTCCTTTACTGATGCAGACGCAATGGCAACTGGGGAGAACCTCCACACGACGGCAGTGGCGCTTCAGGAGTCTGGGGTGACGATGCCAAGGGGGCAGGTTGGGGCGCTGATCAGGCTTCACCATCTTGGAACAAGCCCAAAATAGCACACGGAGGTGCTGGTGGATGGCCGGAACCTGATCTGGAGAGTCTTGCGCAGTACAGTAAAGTAAGTAGCCCTAGTGATTGTGTAAGTTTCTTCCTTCTGCATGTCGTTTGGTACTTCTAGTACTTTGGTCTTGTTGGTTCTGGTACGGAAGACTCCATTGGTTATTTTTTTTTGTGGCTGGTGATAGCTGCACACGTACTTACGTCTGGGTCACACAGTACAATGGCACGATCAACTTAGACGAGTGAACGTTCAGCTCCTACGTCTTCTCAATCACACCGTGAAATTCTGTAGCGTAAGTACGATAGCCAGATTGACGCGCGAGCAGCTGAGTGTCCAGTCGAAAGTTTAGCGTGTGGTTGTATAGCGTGGCCTCGGTATTCGGTGCGCTATTTGTTCATCAGGAATTGCGAGGTCTTTGCACTTTCGTCTTGACAGTGCCAGCCTGAACTTTCGGTGCTATTTTTATGAGGTCATTAAGCTTCTTCGTGGACTGTCAATAGTACACTCGATGTAGTGATTGAAAGAACAGTATTTTATTCTTACCTGGTTGATTTCAGCGGAGTTGATATTTGCCTCTTGTCTTGTTTTGATGAGTATTTTGTTCCCATTTTTTAGTAGTGCTGCTTAGTTTTGGCTTTCAGTGTGCTGAACAACTTAACGGTATGATATTTGTTCCCCGTTTAGGATTGTGGTGCGTTGTGTTATTGGGGAAGTGTGGAGCTGCATTCACTTCAAGTTACTTGGCCTGACTCCAGCAATTCGATGCGAAAAAATACTAGTGTTTGCAACATAGCTTCATGCTTGTGTTGACCTTGTTTATGTCTCTTCCTGATATGCTATAAATAAAGTTCAATGCATTTACTTCAGTATTACTGCCGAGTGGTATGCGAATCGTAATGCAGTGTAATGGATATTACTCAAGTGCTGTTTACACACGTTACTAACAGAGTACTACCAGTTTCTACGTTGTAGCTTCCTTTCTCGGTTTGACTGAGTGCCTAGAGCCCGGCATTTGTTTGGAGGTCCGAGGTTAGTTTCCCAGCCGATGGGATGGAGTCGAGCGCTGCCTGGATTAGCGACGTCAGCGTGTCGGAAATTTTATAGTTGACTGAGAGGGCATTGACCAATGGGGAAGGTTGCCATAAGTCGGACACTCTCTGGTTGACTGCAGCTGCGCACTCCCGTGGAGCATACGCTGTGCGCAACGAGCCAATGCCGGCGGATGTCGTTCGATGTTGGGCGTGCTGATCAGCCGACTGTGCTTTTAACTTTGAGGTTGTAACTCTTATGTGATTTCGAGTTCACAAGTCGTTCGTTTGTACATCATACTCTGCTTAGCTCTCATGTTCCTGCTCCTTCTGCCACTTCATCTTCCATTAGCTGTACTGTTTCCATGCATGTATCCTCCCCCTCTCCCCCCCCCCCCTTTNTAGCTCTCATGTTCCTGCTCCTTCTGCCACTTCATCTTCCATTAGCTGTACTGTTTCCATGCATGTATCCTCCCCCCCCCCCCCCCCCCCCTTTCACTGCAACATTCTACATATTCCTTGCTTTTATCGTCTCTCGAAACTCTGTGTAGTGTCTAAGGTATCCGGATGTAATGCTGTACTTCTCTAATTCAATAACTAGGCTCTGTTTGAGCCCTTTCTGTGAAGTAGCTGTCTATAATTTTTTCGCTGCAGTGTACCTTCTGAAATCACCATCTGAGTATAGAAAGGTTTCTGTTGTCGTTGCTTTAACTGAATTAATTCCTGACGTTTTCCACTTTTTATTGTTTCCAACTCGATGGGCCTTTGTTGTGGACTATCGCGTTTGTCCATCACCTGGCATATTCTCCCTAACTGTTTACTTATCTCTCTTTATGGTCTATAGGCAATATAAATCTAGTTATGTGTAACTTTCACTAGAGGAAAATATTTGGTGTATATTCTTACTTCTTTATTGATAGTAACAACTTCAAAAATTGCAAGTGAGGTTTCTATTTCGTCTACAGTTAGAAGTAAGTGTACTGTGCTTGGCACTCCGTGCTCTAGCTCAGTTCGTGATCTAGGCTTCATAGCCACCACGTATAACGCCTGCGCTTGGCGAAACGGTAGTTGGTCTCATTTTGCATTCAATCATCATCATATTCACTCATGCTAGCTGAAATAATCATGCCCAGTCAGAAGCCTTTGGAGAGAGATCCTTTGTTTTGTACGTCAGTGAGGAAGGCATAGCACTAACCCTCCATACCTGGTGTGTGTGTGTGTGCCGCAGCAGAAGGAGGAGCGTCAGCAGCTGGATGCGGCCCTTGCAGGCCGCCGTGGTATTGAAGAACTTGACCGTTGCGCCTCCGTCGCCGCTGAGTTGTGGCGCAGTTTATCATTTGATGACCGTGCTCCCCCTTCTGCTGCTGCTGCTGCTGCAGCCGCTGCTGCTGCTGCTGCTACCGTACCTTTCCCTGATATGAGTAGTGGCAGTAACACGAGTCACCACCGCTTTCAGTCCGCCGCTGCTGCATTAGCTGCCTCTCAGATGCAGCCGCCTGTCGGCGCTCCCGCTTTTCCTCAGGTGAATTTGTGGCACCCATATAAAATTATTAGAGCATGTCAGTTTAAGCTGAGCGTGTCACAAATCCTGTGCGTCGTGGCGGTGTTCTTAATTAAAGACTCGGAATATTGGTGCTTCATTTCTTGGCCGCAAAGTAACTCAGTTCTGAGGCTGTGCTTTGCTGCTGCGAGATTATTATTCCAACTTTTAGCGTTGCTTTCCCGTGTGCTCGGCAATATCTCTTCAAGAGCTGTGGTTAGTGATCTCCTATTGGCTTGTTTGCACTGCAGAATTGCATGTTCTTGATCTGGCTTGCTGACGATTGGGTTTCAGTGTGCTCTTGTGGCAATATAACTTTCAAGTCCGGTATATTTTTTCCAGTTAATGTGTGCGATTGTTCGTTGTTGATCGTCAAAAAAAAAAAAAACGCTGTCGGAGTTGGCTTACCGTCGTAAATACGAAGAGATGCAACTGGCAACTGTTCATTATCGAGCACTGATTAGTGCAACAAAATTAACATGTTTTGTCTGAAGCACTTAGCGAAGCAAGAATCAGTATATGTCTTGACGCTTGCATTATCGCCTGCGAAGTTAAGTTTGAAGATTTTTCGTGAATATTAACGTCGTGGTATTCCTTATTCAAATGATGTGAACACTGCTTTACTAAAAGTTAGAGATTCTGATGAATGTGCGGGTGCACTGAGACTGCGCCTCCCATTACTCCCTTCATCCCATTGCATCATACCAATTCAGTTTTCATACCATGAAGAAGCTTCCCAGACAAAAATTTAGTCGCCTGTTACAAATAAGGTGTACGATCTCCACGAGCACGTAGCTATACCTGATAGATAGCAGCAGTTCAGGAATGCATTGGTGAGTCGACAAGATTTCTAATGTACACTTGATCCATTTTGAACCACTCTGCATCAATCAATTCCTTAAATCAGCCAATCTACTTTGTGGACGTTCTCGGTGCATAACTAGTTCAAGATGGTCCCATAAATTCTCGATGAGGTTCATGTCTGGAGAATTAGCTGGTCTTTCTATGTGCCTTGCATAGCCAGAATGGTTTTCATTATTATTATTATTAAAACTTCACGCTTGAGCTCCCACGGACAGGTAATGCAACCCAAATGAAGCATTTGCAACACCGGGAAGGCCAAAACGCTGCTAAAGGAAATCCAGCAAAAAACCATTAACAGCAGACTTAAAAGCCTGCTGGCCAACACGACCAAAAACCGATGCAGGCAACAAATTCCAAACTTTAGCCGACCAGGGCACGAAGCACCGACAGAACTGATTTGATTAGTTCGACATATGACAGCCTCCAAAGTGAAAGAGTGCGCTCCGCACGCAGCACGAGTCTCTCTCCCAAAAACCTTGAGGGCAGAGAGACAAGAATACAACCAATGCCTCTCATTATTGCACACCTTATGAAACATAAATAGCTCAGCTACTCTTCTCCTGTGGGACAGGTTCACCAGATCATTATCAGCACACAGCCTGCTGGCTGAACTAACAAGTCAGTCCAACAGACGTGAGTATCAGCAGCTGAAGCCCAGACTGGGGAGCAATACTCTAACACAGGCAGCAAAAAAGCATAAAAAAAGCATGCTAATGCATTACCGATCTTGCCCCATGTATACGGCAGTTCTCATACTGGAAGATTGGCATAGTAGCAGTTCGATCCTCGTGCAAATACTGTGCAAATGGCACAACTTTGTCCTTCAACAAATCAATGTAGCCTTCCTGATTCAGTTTCATTGTTATTTCAGTCAAAGGGCCCACTTCCGTGTAGATAATTAAAACAGCCCCAGAACATGACAGACCAACCTCCTGCTTGTATCGCCTCTGGCACACAGGCGTCGTTGACAGCTTCATGTGGTCTTCGGGGAACACGACGACGGGTATCGTTACATATAGGCTGAAACGTGATTCATCTAACCAGATGACACTTCTCAAGTCCTCGCCAGTTCAATGTGCGTGTGCTCTGGCCAATTTCAGACGAAAGGTTATGTCGTCTGCTGTTAATATCGGTCGCTTACGAGCTACACGACTGTTTACGAAGTGTCCGCTCAGAAATAGCAGGAAAAGGGCCGTCATTGACGTTTTGCAACACTTCAATCCTTGCAAAGTGATTTCGGTCAACAAGTCGTGAAATGCGGCGACGGTCCCTATCAGTCATCAATTTTTGCGACCGCAGTTACGCTTAGCATTGCCCTTTGTACCCGATTCCTTCCATTGTTTGAAGACTCGCAAAACGGCACGGCATGAAACACCAGCACACTCCGCTACTTCCTTTTCTCGTCCCTTAAATCGACCTAAAGCCGTAACTCTTTTTTTTTTGCCATTCCGTGACAGTTTTTCTTCCCATCGTTTTAGAGCAGATCAGGAACACTTCTATAGGTGCTTGAGCGGCTGTGAATGAAGACTGATGCCTTCATAGTGCTTCCACATCACTTAAACTTTTATGGGGTTCCAAATTCTGCTATCATACGTTCTCGTGGAGGTCGTACACCTTATTAGTGAGCGGTGACTAATTTTTTGTCCGGGGAGCTTAGTGTCTTCTCTGGAGTTCGTAGGCTATTGTCTTGTGGAGAAGTTTTCAGCTTGTACCGACGTCATGAGGAGGCTTACAGGCGTCCCATCTTGGGCATTGGCATTGCCGTAAATTTTTTCTAATACTTTGGTGCGCTATTGTTCGTTTCATTTATGGTTGGTGTTTCTTAAAAGGTATACTATGTTTCTTGGCTGTTCAGGATCCGTATCATAGAGTTGACTTGTGTCAAGCGAAGCTTATGGAATTGGAAGATATTGCGTCAACTGATGATGACCTAACTACGTTAAAATGTCTATTTTTCTAATTATCTCTCATTTAGAACGTTGTGTAGATTGCATTTTCTTTTGGGTTTGTGGTTCAGACTACGGCCATATTTATTCGTGATTCCTGATGGAAGTTTCTTCTGAGTAATTCAAGCTTGGAAGTATATCCTGAGGTTCTTATTAATTTCAGTTTGTATGTCTGGCTCGCATATGAAAGGACATGCCTACATGTTGGTGGTATCGCCCGAACAATTTCGTTGCTATTAATGTTTGATAACTTGGATGCGGTTAATTTAAAAAAAAAAAAATTGTTTGCTGTGTTGAATACTAAGTTGCTGTTAGTTTAAAACTGGTCTGGTTAGGATTTTGTGGTCAGGATTGGAATACGGTTCGATGTGGTGGAACTAACTTCGCTTTGGTTTGTTCAAGTTGTCCGCATTTTCTTGTTGCTTAATTAATTGGTGTTATGATTCTTGTATCGTCTTGGATTGACCTACCTACTATGAAACTTCGCCATCCTTGATGGATCATTTGTCATAGTCTTGATTTTGCTGCTAAGAGGCAGATCGGTTGTGAAGTTACACCATTGCTGAAAACGTAAGATTTTGTTACAGTACCTTACTTGTAGCCATGGGCATGCTTGCATGTGTTTTGTATCGTGGGCAGTGTGACGTGCATGCTAACGCTAGGCTACCAAAGATACTAGCCGTGGTCGTGAAGCTGCGGCTGTTAGCCAGATCCAATACCGCTACTGGCCTTCCTTTGTATTGCCTCCACATCAACAGCAACGGAAGCACCAGACGTGAGCTTCTGCAAATGTCGTTTCTTCGCCACTGACCCACTTCTCTTAATGCTTAGTGAAATTTCAGATTTTATAATAAAGTTTGGCAGGCTAATAAATAACTCGACATTCTGGCTAAGAAGTACGGCGTAGGTAATACTTTTCTGGTCTAGTTAAATCAGCAAATGCGTTCCATTGGAGAACTAGATCACTATTTTATATACTAGCATATTAGGCCTATACGGTCCTCAACAACAGCCAACGACATATAGATCAGGAATTAAAACCTCTGAGGAGCGTTAGAGTTAGGATAGTTAGGTTCGCCCATCCAATGTAATGGGAGTTAGCCACCGAGGAGTGCCCATGGGATTCCTATCCTTTAGCTGGACCTTCGGGACTTTTGCCTTTCTCACCCACTTCGCTTCATTCTATTTTCATATTCCTATTGATTCTTTTTTATTCATCCTTTTCTTTTCGGGCCTATTGTTCCGTTGCGCGTTGAGCCTTTATGGGAACACCCTCCTGCACGGGTCCCACATTTCTGACGACGTACTGCATGCCCCATATTGTAGCCTCTCTCGAAATATGTCAAGCGTGTCTGAGGCTCAAACAACTAATTCACGCGCTCTTTCTCAAATTGAGCACAGTTACTGATTCACATGGTTAAAATATTACTGAACTGTAGTTTTGATTGGTAGCTATATGCAGCCTTCAACTCCTCACGTTTTATTAATAGCATAGAATTTTCCAAAAACATCGCGAGAATTGGGTCTCTAGCGGCATGGCGATATTTGGATCAACTGACGTCTGGATCTACAGTTATTGCGTGGGCACACTATCACATAAATTGCGCAGTCCCTCAAATTTTCGCTTCGGCCGTCACGTTACCGTGACTACTAATAATTGAGCTTGAATGTCCCGCTAAAGCTATGCGTCATTGCAACTTTAAACTAACTCAGAAGTAGGAGTTATTCTCAAAGCTTGACCATTGCTGCTTGTTATAACGTACATACTACAAGAAACGACCCACACCTTAGATATTCTGTTTAGTGGTATAGCAATGTCCAAGCCGAAGCCTGTGTGTAACGCAATCGGATACAAAATTACGTGGCTATGCAACTTTTGCATACGTTTGCGCGCGCCCTTATAAGTGACAATGACGCTTGTGCGACGGGTCCTCATTACAATCGTTTGACCTCCGCACGAAGTGTTCAAGCGCATTGCTGCGTCCTTGCCAGCACAACTTCTTGGTGTCTTGCTAACTATTTTGTGAAATATTACAGCCGTAATGTCACTTGGCTTAGTAAATGTCATCAATGAAGGTTCGGACATGTTTTAAGTGCTTCTGACACATGCGGGCATTTGCCGATTGTGAAGTAGAACTCGAGAAATCGTGTATTCTTATGTTGTGTTTCAAGTAAGGAAGCAGTAAGACGTCAAGACGCTGTGTTACTGCATACGGGTAACGAAGTACCAATGTAAACCCGCCAAAATACTAGTGTGTATGAAATTCACGACTTACCAAGGGAGGCCAGAAGTGCCATCCCTCCGCGAACAGGTCCTTGTTTACTGGGCTCAGCTCCCTAGACGTATGTTTTTTATATCAGACTTAGGAGAAATATGAAGTAACGTAAAGGGAAGCTGAAACGATCGTAGCATGGCAGTAACCGTCAGTGTCTAGAAAGTTGGGACACGGAGGCAAGAAGTTGTTCTGCACATGGATGAAGTATTCAAACTTCGATTTGACCAGGAATAAATTTCTACACTGATCGAAATACGGTCGTAAGAGACGCATATTTGTAGAGATATGATCGTGAAAATCATCCTTACGTCCAGAGATACAATCGTGAAAGGTTCTTATTTATAGAGGCACAATAGTGCGAGACTCTTTATTTTAAAGAGATACGATCGTGATAGTTTCCCTCTTGTTGAGATAACGATCATAAAAGACTTCTAG
>LQNS02000228.1:6877829-6892139 GCA_001587735.2 Parhyale hawaiensis
AGGAAAATCCTAAACGTAAATGTTCATTTCTTGCTTCTATCATTCCACAGTTGGACATTTGGTCTTAACTGCATACTACCATTTTTGTTGCACATTCAGATTCTGAGATTCATTAATGTGTTCTGACCGTATCACCAACGGAGGTGTCGGCGTCACGTTGTTTTTGCAGACAAGACTTTATTGTACTTTGTTGTTGTGGCTTCTTCTTTATCTTTCACTTCCGCTTTATATTTTGTGCCGTATTTCCATGTATTGCCAAATGCTGATATCCTTTACCTTGTCTTTAAACTTTTTATATCTTGATATGTTCCTCTTTCTTTCTGTCATGTTAGCTGTAACGTCTTGTTATATACCTACATTTGAAATATAATCATGTGAGCCAATAGTCACTTCTCTGGTATTCTCTTACACGTATGTGGTGTTGATTATGCTTCTTGTGTGCGTGGGTATCTTTTTGATCTCTCTCTTCCTGTGTTTTGTCCTGTCTCCCCCATTTTATCTGTTGGGCTTGCACGGCGTCCTGGTTACTCAGTCAGAGTCTGTATCCAAAGATACACAATGGAAAGTGCTCAAGTTGAACAACGTTATAGCTGAACGTCTGGGCTTAAGCTGAACGTGAGGTTGGCAAGGTTGCAAAGTGTGGCCCTTCATACCTGTACAGTAGGGGTCAGAATTCACCAAAGGTAGGTAGCAGTAATTTTTCCATTGAAGCGGTATCAGTAAAGCGGTAATGGCTTTTTCCAAAAGTTCCGGTATCGTTAATGTGGCAATTTTTAAAAAAAAATTACCATCAGTAGCTATTGGTAAAATGGTAGCTAACTGACCAACGGTAATCCAATAATAATGCGTTGTTTAAGCGGTATGTACTGGTATTGTGAAGCGGTAAAACTCAAAACTAGCGTACAAATTACCAAATTAGCTTGAATTACCTTAAAAATTTCATAATTACGTGATGTAAGCTTTATAGATCTTCTGATATTCTTAAATAAGAGCAAAGAAAAAAGCTTTCATTTCGCTACAAAATTTTGTATTTTCAACTAAAATGAAAGCAATGTTTTTATTTATTTCACACACTTAAAACAGTCCTCAATATTTACGTAAATAGAGATACAGTAGTAAAATGAAATAAATTGCTCGGGACAAATTTAAGACTACATATTCGGTTCAATCACGATAAGATGGAGTAGTAGAGAACTAGTTTAGTTGATAGTACTTGTAAATGTTACGGAAAGGAAAATTATGGTACATGTATGTGGATTAAGATTAATGATACGGTAATGTTGTGGACTGCTTTAATCAGTAATCTCACTAATCTGTGAGATTTAATATAATGTCATACATCATATTTAATTATTTATCATATTCTCCAGTTCTCCATGAAAACTTACCAGAAATGGCTAAAACATATCAAGTTAACATTTTACCATTACCTCTTTAAATATTATCGAAGTTTCAGAATTGGTAAAGCGGTAATTTTCAGCTGGAATCCAATACCGTAACTGTAAAGTGGTAGCTAATGGTTTTGGGTGAAGTGGTATTACCACTTCATTACAGGGGGTACCCACTTTTGCAATTCACTGTAGTTTGGAAGGTGGTGGACACTTGCATTCTGTAAAATTGCCCTCTTTCTGTCCTAAAACTTAAATTTTGTTGCTTTTTGTGTTCCCCTTTGACTTCAGGGATACTTACTAGGCCTCACGATTAGGCTTGCCAATCTTTGGTTTTGGGGAGTTAGGCCTCCAGGGAACCTATGGATTAGCTTAGCCTAGCTAACCCCTAGCTAGGCTTTCAGTATACCTTTTTTTGTACCTACTGCGTGCCTTTCATTCTTTATACTTCTTCAGATGATAGGTATTCTGTTTGTTGCTGGTCTACTCCTCCCACTGCGCTGTACCTCAAGGATTATGAGGCTGACAGGTTAACCCACGGGGCGGAGCCAAGCTGTAGCGCATCATAAAAACTTAGTACGTTTATCAGTAGCTGTTTTGCATTGTTTCTTCATCATTTCATTTAGGCCTCCTAAGTGGCCTACATGTCCTACAATCTTTGTAGTTGCACAGAAGTATGTATTAAAGCATTTACAAACTTTTTTAGCTCTTTGAAAGATAAAGTTTTCTTACTTTTATTATTATTTAGGTGTTTTTTTTCATAACAGGCACGCACCCGGTCGAGGAGTGTCGGTAAAATGTTGTACTAAGTTGTGCCATCGCGTACGCGTCGTTAGCATATCCGCCTCTTCTAATCGTAAAAACTACAGCATCATTGGAAATATTATGGATTTAACATTTGCCTGTTTCAACAACATCATTCCGTGAGACAGTTTAGGTTTGTGGAACATGGTTAGGTAATTTTTTGTAAGTTAGTTAACACGAATCGGACGGTACCCTACTGTTATACTGCTGTAACGTGCGCCATGTATAGCAGCTGTTTTTTTTTTTTATCTAATTCTATTGAGCAATTGTATGGCTTCTGCATCATATATAGACTTATGCTTTACTATTACTTTGCTGGAAGCAAAGTAAATTGTTTCTTTGGTCCTGTAAAGTTTTTCTTACATATCTTGATAGAAAGTTTTCTATCTTGGCGTTCAATCGCTCGCATCTGAACCAATTTTTGTTACATCGGTTTGAAATTATAGAGGATAACAGATCATTGGTAGAAGACAAAAATAAATTGGAAGCATTGCGAAAGTCACTCATATTAATCCATCTTTAGAATGCCATGTTACTCTCGATTAAACTCACTTGATTTATTGCATTTTGAAGACGGTAAACTTGGCTCTAAAAGTGCTTCTGATCCATACGGGCATTTGCCGGTTGAATTCATTTGCTCTTTTACAAGCCTTCTAACCAACGTTCTTTAAACATTTTGTCCTTCAGTAAGCTAAAAAAGTTTGTAGACATATTGATACATATTTTTGTGCAACTATAAAGATTGTAGGACATGAGGGATACTCTGGAGGCCAAAATGAAATGATGATGAAACAATGCAAAATAGCTACTGATAAATGTACAAGGCTTTTATGATGTCACAAGCCCATTTCCCATGATGCACTGCAGCATGGCTCTGCCCTGTGGGTTAACCTCTGTACCTCATGTACGGGGTTTTTGGTTTGCTAGCCCTTCCATGTCCCATCTTTCTTCTCCCTTTCCTAGTATATCACAGTGAACCTTATTGAAAAGAGTTTATTTAGGAATATTTGTGATATATATATTTACTTGCGGTTCTATTTATTCCCCTGTTACACATTCATTATTGTATAGCAGAGAAGAGGGTATCAACTAGGTACCAGGCTTTGCAAAAGTCCTGACCTGTTTTAATAATTTGCCATCCGAAGTTCATAAAAATTCAAATAAAAGTCGACACAAGCTAATATTAAAATTTGACGTTCCATGAGTTTTATCCCATTTTCAAAAACCTAATAAAATCTTTTAAGGATATCTAACAATTTTTTTTTTATTATTTAAGAAGACCTAATTGTGGCGGTGCTAGCGGGGTGGTCCCACCCCGCTCATCCTACATTAAGGGAAGCAGTGACCCCAGGGGAATTGTGTAGGTTACCTTAGCCATTAGCTAGGCTGTTGGGATGTCTGTCTTTTGTGCCCACTTTGCTTCTCTCCAATTTCATACTCCTACTGATCTTACTTTCTTTCTGTTCTTCCTGTTCTTTTCTGATTGGCTGTGCTCCTGCTCATCAATCCTGTGTGGGAACACCTTCATCCATGGGTTCCACGTCTATCTTGGCTTACAATATACTGTATCCCTTTTCCTCTCTTACTGCTTCGTACTGATTTAGAGAGGCTTGAACATCTTATATACCATACTATAATACCATTCCTGATGATTGCACTAACTTTGTGTGTTATTTTATATGATGTGCATTATATTAGGTTAAATGAGAGGCAGTGGATTGTAGTTGATGTTTAGGTTAGATAGGTGTGCTGGGTTAGAGGAGGCACGTATGGTTATTCTAAGGTAAAAATAGAGTGGTGAAATTCTGACAACCATAGAATTTCCATGGGTTCTGCTAGTTCGGTCATTCTGCAGCCACTTACATCCTTGCTCTGCGTGGTAAGCCTCTGTGCACTTGGTTTGATTATTTTTCATGTATGACTGACTACTGATGTTGCTCTTTCTCCTTTTGAACTTCTCAGGGAGTAAGTACAGTATTAAGATGGGTCTTAACATTGGGTTGGGTCTCAACATTGGGTTAGTTAAGGCTTGCCCATCCTGTTTTACATGGAGTTGCGCCGCTAGGAAAACTCTTAGGTCATCGTAACCTCAGTTAGACCATCAAGCCATCCTTCTTTCGTTTGCGCACACTTTGCTTTCTTCCATTTTGGTAAGCTTACTTCTAATGCTCTGATTTGTACTTCTTCTGTTCCTATGCGCATTGGTGCAGCGTGGGTCTTCCTTCCCGTACATACTATATGTTCATTGCTCGTCCTCTTTGAAACATCGGGTGCGTGTCTAAGGCTCGAACTAAGCCCAAACAACTAAGCTTTTCTTCTGGAATACCCTGTAGGATTTTGGGATTTTTTTTTTAATCTACCATGGCTCTCATACCACCTATCTGGCTTTCAACGCCCCTGGTCCAGTTATTTCCCTGAGTTGTTGATTGGCTATTCACTGTAGCACTGCGAACTATCTCGGTTTTACTGCTGAACACCTTGAGGCACCTTAGCACCAAGGGACTGACTAGGATCATAGTAGGGTGGCCGCCTTGGTTACCTATACCACGGAGATGCCACAAGTTTGTGATTTCTGGCTAAACTTACAGCATTTTTGTTAATAGTGGGCTGAAGTAATTAAACCAGAGCATAGCCAATCCTGTGTAAGAGTCCACATTCTTTATAGTATGTGAAGTTTGTTTGGTCTCAACTGGGGGAGACACTTTCAATTCTTGCCTTGCTTTAGCATATTTCCATTGCTCTTATTCTGCTAAAGCATTTCCAGTTTGTAGAACACTTTTGCATTGTTTCTTTGCTTGCCTGTAGTGCATTGCTGTAGCTGTAGGCTACCGACACGAGACTACTCTCTCATACTTGAGTTGCTACAGGGGTCTGGTGTTAATGCGTCAGCTCAAGTCAGGGTTCTGATGCAGCAGATACAGGTGGCGGTGCAGGCTGGCTACCTCAACCCTCAGATCCTCAACCAGAATCTGGCTCCAGCTACTCTCCAGTCCCTCAACACAATGATTGCTCAGATTTCTCTTCTGCAGAAGCTTAACTCACAAATGAATTCTATGGGGCCACATGCAAACAGCCAAAGTGTATTGCAACTGAGCATGCAAATCACCAAAGTCAAGCAGATCATCGGTACAATGCAGGTGAGATACATGGAAATTACCGAGCAGTGAGTATATTTGGATATACCTATTATACATTTGGATGTTTTGGTTGTGTGATATTTGTGATAGGTGTTGCGGTAGAGAGCAAGTAACGTACAAATCACTGGGCAATGCCTATATATGGAAGTTTGTTTTTCCAATTTGAACTTTAGTGCTAATAGTTCAGGACTTTGATTGACTGATTCACAGAAAAGTAGCTGTTGGTAAGCAGAGTTTCAAGGACCTGATTGTAATAATTAGCATAACTGAAGTGATAAGAAGGCAACTAAAACCAAAAACACTTAGGAGTATAGCTATGATATATAATAAATTCGCATGTAAGGTTTTTCTGCCACTAACGAACTGATGAGAGTTGAAGGACTGATGGAAAGTTATTCCTCTGGCATTGGATTGATCACTTATGTATACTTTGGTAACAATGAGACGTGCAGAAAATTACTCAGCTGTGCACTGAATTGCTGTATTTTACAGTAAAAATTAGACTGTATTGTCATGAATGTTTTGCAGGGGTTATGGTTTTGAAATAATTTGCTATATTGTCCTCTAGGACAGGGGTACTTGCCAGTGAGAGTGACAATCTATAGTTTGTTATAGATGAGAACCAGTTAGCCCTAAACCGACAGATAAAAATCCGTTATCTTGCAGGAGTAGCCATGTTATTGAAACATATGAAAAAGTAACATTCGATAATTGAGAATTATCTGGGTTAATGTAGCTATATATTGGATGGATCTCCTTTTACTGGTGTCAGTTTGTAAACATAGCTAGAAGTTACTTTGGTAACATGGGTGCTGTGTATGAGGAATGTTGTGTATTATTTTGATAGCCCCCAGAAAGGGGATTTAATAATAATAATTTTAATAAAACTTTTGTACAGAATTTAAAACCTAACACCGGAGATATCAATAGATAGATGTAATGCGGAATCAAAAGACACAAGTCTCAAGCCCCTAATTAGTTCAAGGAACTATTTGGTCAACATAAAGCAGACAAGTGAAGAACCACTGTGACATCAAAGTCTCATTTCGCAATTGTATGTTCGTAATAGTAAAGAACACAGCCTCCCTAAGTAATTATTGAGCTCTTCTAAGAGAGGCAAAAGAAGGAACATATAGTATGACGAGAGAAATGGGGAACCCATGCACAAACCTGTTACCGCACAGGATCAGCGCGCATCGGAACAGCAAGCTGGGGTAAATCAAATAAAGCATGAGCAAGTAGGAGTATGAAAATGGAGGGAAGCAAGTGGGCACGAAAGACAAACGTGCCAAAAGCCTAGCTAATAGCTAAGGTAACCTACACGAGCCCCCTGGGTTCGCTGCGCCTCACAACATAGGATGAGAGAAACCACTTTAAGTTGAGCGGTGTATAGAATTTCCTGTGCTCCCCAGACAGAAAAAGGGAAGTCAAAAACAGTACAGACAGAAATTTGAATTTCAATATGAAGGTACCCCCCTCCTGCACCAGTTTGGAATGAGCATGAACGCAGTTGATTAGGAATACCAGTAGCAAAAAAAAGGAAGCAGATAACAAGGGTCGATAGTGCAATAATTATTATATCGGTAGTTTAAGCCTTCCTAGACACAACTAGAGAGGTTCAAGGGTGGAGAAGGAAGGGACACGTAGTGTAATGACAGAAACGTGGATCCCAAGCACGAAGGAGGACCAATGCGCATGGGAACAGCTAGTCTTTAAGAAAGAAGCAGAACTTATGAAAGTAAGATCAGTAGGAGCACAAAATCTGGAAGTAAGTAAAAGTAAAATAAGGAAGCAATCTGGGCACCAAAGACTGACATCCTGATGGCCTATCTTAAAGGCTAAGGTAACCTGTACAAAACCCCTGAGGCTGCTATAGGATGGGCATCACCAGTGCAATTATCATAAGCGGTAAGAATGCTAAGAGAGTAGAGAACACAACAATGATGACATTCTGCATGGTCAGCCAGGGCCACCATAGACGCACTCCGAGATATTACGAGATCAATATAAAAAATATATATACGCACAGTATCAAAAATACATAATATTTACGAACGGGGGTGCTCCCCGTACAAAATCAAGGCGCAACGGGAGCAGCAAGTCACAAGAGAATAAATAGAAGGACGCAAAATGGGCAGGAAAGAAAGGACTCGCGAAGGTCCGTAAAAGTCAAGGCCACCACCGGAATATTCAGATGGCTCTAAACGTGCAAGTCTCCATAAAATATAGTTATGGCAAACCTAACTAATTCAGCCGTATTGCCCGTGATTTACCCCATTCCCCAACAGTGATCTTTGACTGAACAATTTATTTTATTATTTTTTATTTACTTCTGATTGCAGGGCCGTGAAAGGTAACCAGTGAAGGCGGTACTCTTTGATATGAAAAATTGTCAAGCAAGAAGATATAGCTTCAGGCGTTTCTTAAGTAGAGAATATGCTATTTTTATATTCATTGGAAGACTGTTCCAGTTCTGAACCGACTGGCAGAAAAAAATATTGCTCAACTTTAGATTTGAGGGTACGAGGATAATTTTGCTTGCCGCCAGCAACGAAGCTAGTAACGTGTCCATGACCAGGTTCCAAAGTGCTGAACTTCTCGGCAAAACATGAGTTTTGGCCTGGACAAAATATTTTAAAAAAATTAATTGCAGCAAAATAACAGTAGATTTGGTCGAACTGAAATATTTTCAGTGTACGGTAAACATTATGTAAGTTGCACTGATGGTTCATCTTGAGTACTGTGACACAGCGATCCTGTATGTGGCTGAGTCCGCTGACTTCCGTGACACTTGCTCTCCCCCACAAAGGAATGCAGTAACTGAGGTTTGGGTACGCAAGACTTATATAATTTATGTAGAACGGTAATGGGCACAAGCTCTTTAGTCCGTTTAAAACACCACATGCCCTGGTCACCTTATCAGCCACAATATCCGTGTGGGTAGAGAATGACAGCCTATCGTCAATCAACACTCGCTGGAATTTTGCTTGGGAAACCCGACAACTTTCTTCACATTCATGAATACATCGGGACAGGCAGTTTTATCACGATTAGAAAAAATCATAGTTAGATTTGCACATAGCCAGATGTACACATTCATTAATTCGTTGTTTACCGTTTGGGCAACGGTTTGCAAATTATCAACTACAGCAAACACGGTCGTTTCATCTGCAAAATGCACAAAACACAAAAAGGCGGATGAGAACTGCTTATCATTTATATATAGGGGAAAAAACAAGGGGCCTAAGATGGATCCCTGGGGAACACCAATAGTGATTGGTAATGATTGGATACAGCGGAGTTGACACTAACGTACTGTTGTCTGCTTGAAAGATACGAGCAAAACCAAGACAGTATATCGAGGGCTTGGAGCCAGAAGTGACCATGTCCATCTTTGGCGAAATCGAGTTCCATTCACAAAGTGGGTGCCCGTGAGGCATATTTTTAGTGTCACAGGTGTCTTTGCCATATATAGGTATTATGCCGAATCTCTTCTTATGAAGAGATATGGCATAGACACCCTTGTCACTAAAAATATGCCTCACGGGTACCCTTTTGGTGAGGGGAACCCGATTTCACCAAAAATAGACATGGCCACTTCTGGCTCTGAGCCCTTGAATTATGGCCTCTTATACCCAAGCTGTACAGCTTATCAATAAGGATACTGTGGTTTACCATATTGAGAGCTTTAGAAAAGTCGGGAAATACTGCCAACAGATATTGCTTATTGTTTAAAACAGAGTACACTTGGTCACAAAATTGTAACACCGCATCTGAGGTGGATCGTTTGCCCCTAAACCCACACTGTACATCAGAAAGTATATCAAGCCTCGCTAGGTAGGTATTTGCTGACTTGATAGTACATAGCTCGCTCAAAAATTTTACACAGAAATTGAAGGGAAAATTGGACGATAATTGTTTATAGAGGATTTATCACCTTGTTTAAAGACTGGAATTGCTCGGGCAACCTTAAATACGTCCGCATGAAACGCCTGAGCAAAGGACAGGTCAGAAATTACAGGTGACAAGGTTTCAGCAAATTGCTTGAAAATGATGGAAGGAATCGAATTGATGTCGCTACCTTTACTGTAGAATGATAGAATAATCATCTTGACATCATGATGAGTATCAAGGCAAACAAATGAATTAGGTTGCATAGGAACATACGAATTTGGCTCAGTGGCAACTACCAGAATATTGTCATTTAGGTCATGGGTTATGGACGTAAAATACTCATTGAAGACCACAGCAGAATCTTTATCAGCCTCTGCAGTCCTATCATTATATACAATAAGAGGAACATTTTAGGCCGGGACCTATTACCTAGAATGCCACAAATTAATTTCCAAGTCTCCTTGGAGTTTGTGCTATTATTAGACAACTTAATGGAGTAATAATTTTGTTTAGCTCTACTAAATATGTTGCTGACCTTGTTTCGGTAACACTTGTAGTGATTATAGCTATTTATTTCAGTATGATAAAGGCGAAATAGCTCATCTTTTCTGTTGACATGGCTTAGCAGGTTAGGGGTTAACCACGGTGCGTTGCAACGTCTTGAAGATATTTTTTTGCTTTTAATAGGGCAGCATTCCTTGTAAATAGCATACATTCGGTCCACAAAAAAGCTACATCTTCCACTGGGTGTTTGGATTAGCAGAAGGTTAGGAATTTTTTATTTGAGGCTAATGCACTGCCAATTGCCGTTTCTCTACAGAGCCAGATCGCGGCGCAACAGGCGCAATACTTGCGTCAACAGCAGCAGCAGCAACAGCAACAACAGCAGCAGCAAGCCATGGGTCCCACGAAGCCATCTGCCGGGCCAGCTGATTTCTTCAAGCCTGGCGTTGTACCTGATCAGTTCAGTGCGGCATTTGGCCAGATGAACATCGGCGACCAGCTGGGCTTATCTGTGAGTATGCACCTGGGTGGCGTAAAACATTAATAGATCTCACTGCTTGGATCGCATCATACGATGTGGGTGCCACGGTAAAGCTATTAATCAAAGCAGTATAATGAATACCGTCGTGTGTTCATACATTTACTAGACTGCCCATCACGAAAAACATATCGCAAGTAGATAAAGGTAAAGTCAGCTTGACTGCACCCCCAACTGGGGAAACTCACACACACTGGTTTGTGCTGTGGATATGGGCCAACAAGCCCCAGAGCTGATCACGGGTCATCAAGAACTTTGGTGCCATTTTCATCGAAGGTTCAACGACTTGCACCCCCTTATTCCCTCATCTCTGAGGAAGGTAAGTACCCCCACGGCCGCTCTCTACTCCCTCCACTGTCGAGTCAGCACACCTAGATAAACATATAGCTCGCATGCCTCGGTTCTCCTCGAAGAACCTGCGATCATACAAGTGGTGTGTGCTCAGAACGTTAGCGCGCTGCAACCGTGGGTAGTAATTTGGAACTGGGTGTAGATATGTTTCTACAGTACAAGTTGCAACCTGTTGCTACCATTAAGGCACTATAATACTTGCAGATATATACAGTATGTTACCTTTGATTATGCAAGTACAATTTTTTTTACTTAGTTTTCAAGATAAGTGCCAAACATTTGAAATGTTAATGGTAAGTTAGTGCATAGGTATGTTGTAACTATAAAAATAATTAGAGAAAAATAAAATGGAACCATTTCTCACGTCTTGGAACCGTTTCCCATGTTTTGGCAACATTTGCATATCGCACGGGGTTCTGCTGTTACGCCAGATTATGCAAAATCACTCTCTGGTCAACATGGGCAAGAAAAGTGGTCTAACCAGTGAAGAATATATCAAAGTGACCTCGTTGTTGGCTTCTAATAAGACAACACTCGAAGTTTCCAAGGAATTACAGCGTGATCACCGATCAATTAAGGCTTATGCAATTGAAGCTAAGGTTAATTGGAAAAACTCCGGATAGAGCCTCTACAAGGAAATTGACTGCTCGGGATATGTGACATTTGAAGGTTTCTATAGCTAGAAAACAACTTTCTAGTTTCTACAAGTAAGGCGATATTTGAAAACGCTGGAGTCTTAATACTAAGCAGAAAGACAAGATGTGGGGTTCTGCAGAAGCTAGGAAAAGTGAAAAATGCAATTAAACGACCGCTTCTAACAAAAATTCATAAAGAAAATAGGGCCAAATGGGCTGAAGTGAATATGACAACTGATTTCTCCAATGTCATATCTACTGACGAATGCAGAGCCACTCTTGATGGTCCTGATAGGTGGGTCCTCCATGACCGACCTCAACAGACACGGCTTAAAGCGTCAAGAAGGTGGTGGAGGTGTAATGTTTTGGGCCGGGATAGTTGGTGACACCCTTATTGGTCCATTTGAAGTGGCAGAACGAGTTGAACTGAATGCAGAAAGGTACTGCCAGTTTCTTGAAGCCAACTTGAAGAACAGACTATCGCACGCAGATCCAAATTGGTATTTCAGCACGATATTGCTCCCTCGCACCGAGCACAGTACACTGCTAACTGGCTTGCGGATGGAGGATTTAAATCAAAAAGGATTACGACTGGCCAGTGAATAGCCCCAATTTAAATCCACTACTGAACACTTAATTCAGTGTTTATCGAATTGTTTTGGTTATAATTTTTTTTTACGTTTATTAAAATATTCCTGTTCACTTGTATTTATTTTCTCTTTATGACGTTTTTATTAACTTGTTGCATAATCTGAGGCAACAGTAAAAAATTCATAAATAAGCAAATTATATGATAAACTTAGCAAATGGCTAATTATTTATTCTACAAGTGCTGTTTATGTTTACAACATAGCCATACCTACATTTAGTTTAGTATATTGATATTTCAAAGTTAGACACTTATCCTGAAAAGTAAAGTAAAAATTGTATTTGCATAATCAAAGGTAACATACTGTATAGCTGTTATAGTATGCTGGTGTACATTACAGTAAAGTGATATATATTTCTGTTAGTGAACTTACTGTTGTATCCTCGCTTCCATTACACAGCTAGTTAACGTCTGGGCTGTTAGGAAGTTATTAGTACAGGACACCTGCAGCACACACAAATAATGCTTTTGTCTTTGATGCGCCGTCGGGCGTGCCTGCTAAAAAGATTCGGTATAGCAGTGGCTTGAGATGAAATTTGAAATATGGCTGTAAACTTTTTCAAATCGGTACGGTACACATGCGAAATTCGAAGCTGAATGATACTGCTTCGTATTTTCTTGAATGAGCAAATGTTTTTATTATTGCTGATACCAAGTTAAGATACTGTAATGTTTTTTGTTATATTCCTATTATTTAGTAGACTGCAGCTCCTACTCTGATCCTTGGGTTCAGGGCATTCAACCTGGTGTTTGTGATTGCGGTATTTTTGTGTGGCAGCTTGGACTTCGGTAAAATTAATATCTTGGCGTTCTCATTTGTGTGCTTTCTTGTTCAGCAACAGCAACCAGGCCCTCAGAGCAGCCGCCTCATCAAAGACTGGAAGGTTGGCCCCTCTGAAGCAGACAATGCTCTTGCCCCTGACTTCATGAGGGCGCCTGGTGCCCCAGGCAAGCAGCCCCCATCGCAGGCTTCCAACTTCTCCCTCATACCTCCCGACAGGTTAGCTTTTAGTAGATTCCTACGGCGCCTGCGTCTCGTTTTACTTGGCGTGGTAAATTTCCCTTCTGCATTGTGTCCAGGGTGTTGAAACCCCATACATGCTGTGCTGTTGTTTAGCTACAACAGCCCCTCTTCTTCATTTTCTATTCATATGAGGAAAACCCTGTAGGACCACCTGTACATAGAGGGCTGAACTAATGTATTAACTTACGGTCCTACAAAAACTACCTATGCGTTGCCTTTATTATTTTCAGTAATCGAAGGGAACTATTATATAATTTCGTTAGGCTCGCCTATCCCATGGTTGCGGACTCGGAGGGTTCACGGTCCGACTCCGACTCCTGCCCCTCCAGAATTTCCGACTTCGACTCCTGGTCCTCAAGATTTTCCGACTCCCGACTCTGACTCCTAGGTCCTACAAGTAGATATTTGATGTAAACATAAAACATGTCCCAATAGTTTTTCCTAGTATACACCTACATCAAGTTAAAGATGCTAGGTGTATTGTACATATACAATGATATTTGGGATGTTAAAGTGAGGACAGTAAACAAATTTTGGTAAAACTTTTGCACCTGGTACATTATGTGAGGGGGGGGCAAAATACTCAATTTTCTACCGATTGTTCTGAAATTTACATAGTGTATTTTTATAAAAGAAACACATTTTGCTCCTACAATTTCTTTGATTTAGGCCTTAGTTTTTGAAATAATGGAAGTATATACAGTATAAAGATATAGTTAGGTACCTATGCATTTTTCTAAATTTCAAAGGAATAGAACTCAATGAGTTTTCATGCTACAATAAAAACAATGACAGTTTTGGAATCCTTGAAACATTCTTAACACAACTGAGTTGGCCTCTCCATTTCCTATTCTGTCCAATCACTACCTAACTAAAATATAGGGGGAAAATAGGTTTTCAGTTGCATTGAAAAAAAAGGGCTAAAATGAAAAATCCTGCTGTATAGTTTTCTTAGGAATGCTTCAAGGATTTTAGAGCTGCCATTGTTTTTATTGTAGCATGAAAACTCATTGAGTTCTATTCCTTTGAAGTTTAGAAAAAAATGCATCAGTATATATTCATATATATTTCCATTATCTCAAAAACTAAGGCCTCAATAAAAAAAATTGTGTGAGTGAAATTTGCTTCTTACATACACTATGCAAATTTCAGAACAATCGTTAGAAAATTGAGTATTTTGTGCGCCCCTCCCCCTCCTCACATAATGTACAGGTGCAAAAGTTTTACCTAATTTTTTTTTTTAATGTCCAAGCTGCTTCAAGGATTCCAAAACTGTCATTGCTTTTTTTCTATCATGAAAACTCATTGAGTTCTATTCCTTTGAAACTTAGAAAAAATGCATATCTACAGCTATATTTATAATTTCCCATTATCTGAAAAAGGAAG
>LQNS02000228.1:6899421-6937595 GCA_001587735.2 Parhyale hawaiensis
GGAGTCGGACCTTGAACCCTCCGACTCCGCAACCCTGATTAACTATATCTGTGCTACCTCGATAGAGGGGTCTTTATTTTCCCCTTGGTATGCAATAGGGCAAGTACCTAATCTTTGTAACTAAATAACACAGCCTCATTGAAATGAGTGAAATTGATGTTCAGTATTTGGTAAAGTGAAAGAAGCTTCCCTTCTCGGGGGGGTCATAGAATGGGCTATAGGCCGTTGGCTTAGGTTAGTTTAGGTTCACCCATCCTATGTTATGGGACCCGGCAGGGGGTACCCCAGGGGGCTCGTGTAGGTTACCTCGGCCATTAGCTAAGCCTTCGGGACGTCTGTCTTTCGTACCCTCTTTGCTTCCTTCCTGATTTCATACTCGTACTTACTTATGCTTTATTCTGTTCTTGAACTTCTTTCCCGACTTGCTGTTCCCATGCGCGTTGATTCTGTGAGGGAACACCATCGTGCATGGGTTCCCCGTTTCTATCAGCATACTACCTATATGATATCGTTCCGCTTGGAAACGGAGGCTTAAACTTTCTGACTATAACATAACTAAGAGAAGCTTTCCGGTGACAGTTGTTGTTCTTGTACTACTGCTTCTGGTCTAAAATGTAGTCTACAAGCGTACCTGCAGGCCATATTTACTGCATTGGCGTGTAGCCATAGCGCTGGCCTCGGATTGATGATATCCTCTGCTGCCTTTAACTTTTATTTCTTCAGAGTCTCGCTTTTCAACATATATCTAGTCTTCAATGGTGCTTGATAAAATGAGTAACTAGTTAGTTGCTGGTAGTCCGAAAGTTACCGTTTTGACTTAATAGGGTAGTAAAACAACCCACTATAATAATAATAATTGACTTAATAGGATGCGCCTTTCACACGGTGTTCCAAAAAGCTTGCCTAATTTCATTCCTGTGGGTTTGTTGATAGCAACATGGGACTGTTACACCAAAGTAGCGCGATAATTTAGCGAGTTACTAAGCCTTGATAATTTTATAAATGCTTCGTATGCTCTCCAGCTGCCCTTCCTTTCCGAGTTTCAGAATGTGTGTGTGTGTGTATTTTTGTTTAGGTCTATCTTTTTGAAACACCCGATAATTTTTCCACTTGAATCCATCAACTACGGCGTGGACTTACAATATAATAATAGTTTTCTACTTGAAGCTACATATTCAGTGGCCGCAAAAACAAAATTTACCCCCGTGCCTAAAAACAAACTTATTGCATAATTCGCCACTAACTCTATTTTCGCATTCCCCGCTATATGAGAGGAGGGTGGTATGACGTGTGTTGCTTTACCCCAGCGCCACACACAAATCCCCGCTGCACAGTCAGTCAGTCTGTGATTTATCAGAGCTTCAGCAGAGTACACATATGTTGCGCTGGTCCACAAGCCTCTACTTTCCTACCTTTTCTCTTATTTTGGCACCATACCGAAAATCACCACAGCATCTGAAAGGGTCAGAAGCTTACCATCGAAGAAATGACTTGGCCTGCAGGGAGTGCCGATGTACTGCGTAACTGTCGAACTGAACGTCAGCCGAGTGCCCCTCTTCAAGCTTAAAAAAAATCAGCTGCCGCACTCTCCGCTGGACCATACCGCCACGCAAAGTAGGGTGTGGGTGCAAGATAAAGACAACACCTTGGCAGTCCTTGCTGTTTCTTTTTTCTCTTGCACCCACTTCTCACTTTGCGTGGTGGTATAGTCCCGACAAGGAGTGGGGCTGCTGATTTTCTTAAGCTTGAAAAAGGACACTCTGCTGACATTGAGTTCGACAATTACGCGGTTCACTGGCACTCCCTGCTCGACTGGGGTGACGGCCTGAGTCTTTTCTTCGATGGTAAGCTTCTTCCGACCCATTGTGATGCCGTGGTGATTTTTGGTATGATGGCAAAAGGCAGGAAAGTATAGGCCTGTAGACCAGCGCAACTTGCATGTACTCTGCTCGAGCTGTGATGGATCACAGACTGTGTATCGCAGTTTAGTGTGTGGCGCGGGGGTGAAGCAACACATGTCATACCACCCTCCTCTCTCCTCTCATATGGCGGAAAATGCAGAAATAAAGTTCGTAGCGAATTATGCGATAACTTTCGGCACAAAGGTAAACTTTTGTTTTGCGGCCACTGTATTATCAGTTGAGTTGTGTCTTTATTTGTGGTTAGTTTTAAACGGGCTCCAAACCCCTTTTTTTTCTGCTGCTTTAAGTTAGTTTCTTATGTTCTTTTCCAATATGTTCTTTTATTGGCAAAGTTATCAAAATTACTTGTTCATTAGTTATTTTTTGGAATAAAACTAACAATATTGTTAATTAACACGGCCTGATCAGTTCGTTATCGATATGTACAATCTCCGAAAATAGTGAATTAATTGTATGTTTGTTGGGATTATGCTAGCATCAGTACTTGCATTTTTAATTGATGTGTTCAAGTGTTTCTTTACCTTGAGGTAGCAAACTACATTAATATATGCATTAGTAGCCTTGTAGTTTTTGTGTCGATTAAGCTTGTATTATGACTTTGGTTATTGATTAACAGGCCCAAGGTAATCTGAACAACTGCCTGCTGAGCAACACGACCATCCTGGCTGAGTTTGCGAGCGACCATGACGTTAAGCAAGTGCTGGGTGGTCAGCCTGCGGGCAGTGGCAGTGGTGGTGCCCCATCAACCCCCGGTGCTACTCCCCTAAGCTGGGGCAACACCTCCTCAGACCCTCGAGGTTCCACGCCCACATCCTCGGGCAATAAAGTGGATGCTTGGAGCACGGGTGGCGCAGCCCTGTGGGGCAACTCGAGCAGCAATGGCGCCAGCTCCCTGTGGGGTGGTGCGGGTCTGACAGACCCTGCCGGTGAGCAGCAACAGCGCGCCACTCCTTCTCTCAAGCCGCCCTTCCTCCCTGAGGGACTGCTCACTTCTGAGCCTGGCATGTAAATGGGCATTGGTTGCTTGGGCAGAGTTGGCTTTGGAGCGGCTCGCTGCTGCAGCAGCAACAGCAGCAGTCGTTGTTGGTGCTGCTGGAGCGGCTGCTCTCTATCATCTTTGAAGAAACACAGCAGTTCTCTCAGCAGCTTTTGTTCGACCACTTTTGCTATCGCGCTTGTGCTCTTTTGCGTCCACGGCTTGCCCAAAGCAATCGTTTCTTATTATTATGATTATTATTAACTCCTGGTCTCGTATTACCGAGGCTGGTCTAATTTTCCAGCATCAGATTGGATTTGCCAAAAGCTGTGATGATAACATATACCCTTATTATAAACTACCACAAGAATCTTCATTCAGTGAGCTTACCAAAGTTGTTAAGTACATTTTTGAACTAATCCATATCTCTGCTACTGATTTGTACGAGCTTTGATGTTAATGAGTGTTATGAATTTGGTACCAAGGGGTGGGCATGACAATAACTGTAGAACAGTGTGCGCTTATTTGCAAGGACTGAGTCTGTTCAATTTTAAGGTGGTGTTGAAAGCATAATTGTGCTCTCTTTATAAGCGAATAGCTTATATCGGCATCTTCCTGTCTGCATTCTTCCACGTTTGTACTTAGCGTGAGCTTGTAAGCGAGCATCAAGGTGTGAACGTTGAACAGATATGTGTTGAAAAATGATTATTTGCCTTAAAAGACTTGCTTATAGCATTCAACAAAAAAGAAAAAATGCAAACCTCAAAAAAAAACTTAGTCTAGCAGTGAAGCTACAGCTCAATTCGATCTTCTCGACGTCTGTGGTGTTCAGCTCCCAGGGTTGAGATTGTTCTGTGAGCTCTAAATATTTGTGCTGTGAATATAAAATACAAATGTTTACTATTACTCAAGTTCGTTATCTGCTCTGATGGTTTATTTGTTTCTGCATTATTGTTTTGCGTTTGATAGTGCTTAGACGTGTTGCATTTCAGGGAATGCTAGTAAGGTGTTGTGTTGAGCTTATTGGTACCTCGCGTCGTCGGCAGTGAATGGTGTTCCGTGAGCAGACAGCCCGCTGACTAGCCTAACCAGTCAAGGCCAGTTGCCGCAAAATATTCCGCGGTAGACCACGTGCTCGTGATTTGCGACGACTTTTTTCTGTGCGTGAATAGGTTGACCATTGCCGAATGGGACATGGGACGACAGTTTGCTGCCTAGTCTTAACAGGCACAAGTCCAGGCTAGTTGCCGTTTAAGTGTTCTACAGGAAAGGAGTTTGTTGACTTGAGACTATCCACTGCTTTGACTTGAGATGTGCCGCAACTATCCACTGCTTGGTTAGTCTGTGAGAGCAACATTTACGGTTCTACTGGTGACCTGGTGGAGGCGCGGCCCAGCACTCGCTCACATCTCGAACATTGAGGATAAACGTGACAACGGTGAGTGTTCGAGCACTTTCCCAAAGAAAGGGCTGGGCATTTTCGTTTACCGGTTTCCAAGCGTCTTATAACTTGACCGACCAGCACCAGCGCCCACACGTCAGGGTGTGTCCTTAGGGCCTGACTCTCCCCAGCAGCATCTTATGCTGCTGCTGAGTTTGAGTGCTCTTGAGGAAGTATTGCATTTAATTGCTCAGCAATATTAACTATTGGCACGAAAGATGGGCTTCATGTGGTGTTCAATGCCTTTAAAATAGAAAGAAGAAAGCCGTCGATGCGGGGTCCAACGCAACACATGTTCCCGTGGCATCATCTCTTAGATGTTACCTTGATGATAGTGTGGAGGGTTATTGTCATTATTAATTATTATTGTCATTATTACTATTGCTGACGCTTGTATTTATTGGGAGTAATGTCTCGGTGATACTCTAAGGCAGCGCTTCCCAAAGTTCTAGTGCCGCTCTCTTGGGTGGAGCGCTAACACGACCATACCAAGGTGCTTGCTAATTATTGTCAGGAGAATATGGATCAGTTGTTTTCGATGTGCAACTTCGTGTATAAAAAGGCTGGTGGCTCGGCATATGTGTGTTAGGTAGAGGGCGGTACGTACAGCTTGGGAAACGCTCGTCTCAGACGAATGGTGCAACAAGTCGCTGGAGATGCTACTGACACTCCGAGATTACCGCTGGTCCTAACGTTAGACGCCAATAATGTCTAAGTCTTTGTCTCTTTTAGAATTCCTAAGGCAAGTAGTAATAATAATATGCTAAATGCAGTCCTTAATTGAACAGAATATACTTACTTATAATTTGCGCGTGATTTTACTATATGTACCAAAAGAACTAAATAAGTTTTATCTAATGTTAAGGTATGAAAGTAATATAAGACCTCTTAGGATTAAGCAAAGGATAATAATGGTACTAGCTGCTAACCAGTAAAATGATAGCACTTATTTATAACGTGATACTGATAGCGGGGCCCTCGTTCACTCTCTTTCTCTCTCTTTTCCTTTTTTTAAACTAAGCCAGCGTTGAGTGTGTTTAGGTGACGTTCAGTGACATAACTCTTCTTTTTGGTACGCTAGGCATCTCGTCTCACGCTTTCCTTCTTCTTATACTTTTTATGTGTTGCCAAGCAGTTTACCTCATTTTGCTCATTCTCTAGGTTACCATGATGGTAGTAGTATACTTTTACTACCACGATATTCCTTTGAATTCATCCCAGTCTTTATTCCTTGTTGCGAAATCTCTTCGTAGTAGAACATTTCATTAACCGTTTTTTTAAGGGATTGGACTTGTTCTCTGGGATTCATCTGTTATTTTATATTGTGATGTGAATTTGTTTCTTGCAGTGCAGTGTGGTCTGGCTTTGGAGGTTTCTTGGTTCCTTTGGATTTTAAGTGCTAGCTAAATTTTCCTTAGCTCTCCAGTTGGATTGGCCAGTGTAAGACTCTTGGTGGACTCAGTCATGCACGGTCGTCTCTATTTTGTGTTATTTTTCCTAGTGCATTTTAATTTAGGAGCAAATAAAGTTGTTTGCTGTGAAGATTGTTCCTCTTTATATATTGTTTGTTCACGTTACCGCTGTGTTGAGTAGGCTTCGTTTGAGTCTGTTCACGAGAGGTAGTGGCTTTAGCTTCTCGAAACTAGAGGGTTGGTTTCCTCCGGCTTTACGACATGCAAATAAAATGTCTGACTCTAGTCTGGGAACCACTGCGGTTCTGTCTATTTCGTTGTGGCACGCGCTATCACCAAACTAAAGTTCCAGTTGCAAGTTGTGCTCAAATTGTCTCGTGGATTGCCTGCCTTCTTGACGAATTTACCTTTGTGTTTAATGACGGACAGAATTGTCGTAGCGACTGAGCTGGAGTTCTACTTTTGGTCTGCTTGTCATCTGGGCAGTTTCTGGAGATGTTTGAAACCATTGCCTGCCTTCTTCCAATCTTTTCTCTTTCCCTGCATGCTCATTTGCAGTTTTGTTTTGCTTACTGCTCTGAACGCCTTCACTGTTGCCTCTTACGGAAAGACACACTTAGTGTTAGGTGTTTTAGCTCACTTCGTGTTGGTGTAATGCACTTGTAAACCATTGTCCTCCTGGCTTTCTGTTCGTTGGGGGTCAGTTTAGAGCGCTGTCACTCTAGTTTACCTATTTGCCCACCAGCCGCAGCATACGGCTCTCTCTCAACAGACCTCTAACGTAGTGTATGTATTACTGCACCGCCTCTTTCTTTGCCCTTGTAGTGTTTGGGTCGCGTTCGTGGTGACCCCATGTCGGCCGCTTAAACCTTTACTGCCGCGCATTATGGTCGCATTTTGATACAAGTCTTGATCAAGTGAGATAAGGGTATGCTGTGTTGCGCGCTGCAGTGCTAGATCTTCCTTCTGCTATTTCAGTAGAAACTTGGAGGGATATGAAAGTGGATTGGTTCTCAAGGGCACCGCCAAGCCATTCATCGCAGTACGTGCCAGTTGCCAGAGAAATTTTACCAGTTCCCAGTATGAAGAAGGTATGAATATGAGCAATAAGCTGAACAATAAGGTAGGTTGTCAACAGAATATTTGAGCGGCAGTTAAGGGTTTGGTGGGACAAAATGAACTTTCTACTGGGCTCTGTGTTCGGCGTAGTTCTCTCTCTGATCTTTTTGTGCACTTTACTGGTAGTAGAAATTTTGTACATTGATTCCTGTTTTAATGCTTCTTATGTTTGTGTGCGTGGACCATTGGACGCTGCCGTCATTGCAGCAGGTCATAGCTATAGGCTTAATTTTCGCTGATATCTATATATATATTTCCTTTCCTTGATTTTTATCCTGATCGATCCCTCCTTCTTGTGATGGATGGGCACTGACAGTTGGTAGATGTGTGACAACTGTCCATCGTAATGCTGCAGTATTGTTGTTGTACAGCAAATTGTTCTTCTGAAGAGTATAAACAAGTGCCACGCTTGGTAGACTTATTCTCAATTTTTCTATCTCTTTTTGTCTCTTGCTCTGGGTGGTCTTCTCTTCCCGCATAGTGACATCATTCATTTGGTCTGATCTTGTCTTTACTGTTGAAGTGTTCTTGCTACTGATTTGACTTCAGGTATAATAGATTATGCTGATTATAACTACGTGTAGTGTGTGTGTGTGTGTGTGTGTATATGTGTCAGAGACAAGGGTGTGTACGGGCAACACTATACCGCGTATATGCAATATTTCCTTACGGCTTCACGATCCCCCCATACGGAACGACCAGCCTCTCCTGGGCGAGCTTCAATAGCGTCCTTCATTTGCCAACAGTGTGCCCATGTTTGTAGCATTAATTTTAAGCTTCAATAAAAGAAAAAAAAATTAGGTGTAAAAGAAAGGAGGAACTTGTGTCAAGTATCTTCCTGGTGATACTCATGAGCCATATCAATACTTGTTAGCTTGGGGGTTGCGGCGCGATTGTTGTGGTGGTGGTGGTGGCACCGTCCTCGTCATGTATCAACTCTTCTCTCTTTGATCATCCTGACTTTGTTGTGCTTTGGTGCGCCACTTGCTCCGTGCTGCTGCTGCTGCTGCCCCTCACATCTCGGGCCTCAGGTCACCGCTCTCTTTGGATTCTCTTTCATGTCTCGGTGTAGCCTCTGATCCAAATACCATTCGCTCCAGCTGCTGCTATTCCAATCACAATAACTGACAATCGTCAGCCGTAACGCCAAGTTATATTCTTTGTACCTTGGGACATACAGCGCCACCATAACAATTATTATTATGATTATTAATATTATTAGTTAGTGAAAGTGGACCCATCATTGAGTAGGTACTTGTGTAGTGTTCTTGGTTGAGTGGATGGGAGGGGTCTGCCAATCCTCGTGTAATCGTTGGTCTGCCAAATACCTTAGCGTAAGTTGATCCCGTTTGTTCTACTGTTAGGGTGGTAGTGATATGAGCGTCGTGAGGTATGTTGATGCTGGTGGTGATTATGGCGTCGGTGTAATATGTTGGTGTTGTATATAGTGTGATGATTACTGCCTCTGGTGCTCATAGCATGCATACTCTCAGATGCAGCAGCAACAGCAACCGCCTCTCTCTTTCTCTGACTCTGTGGTAAGCATTCATCCATCTTGAAGCCTTGCCCTGCGCTTTGATATTATTATACGGACCGCTGTAATGGACGGCCATGTGGTGTCATTCTTTGTGATTCCATTGTAGTTATTTATTCTATAAGAATACTGAAAAAACCCAAAAAAAAGATAGGTATTAACACTTCCAGAGTTTTTTTAAACAAGTACTGTGTGATTTTTGACCAAGCATTAAATAGGGTTAAGGTAGGGAGTGTTAAGTGTTAGTGAAGCGCTTAAGGTGTTGAGCCGTAGTGGAGTAGCTTAGAGTGTAGTGGTTGGGTGTCGTTTTCTTTTAATGTAGACCGTACTCTTAAGCGTTGGTAGTTGATAAGACGAGCTTTTCTCTTACTATTGAGCGCAGTTAGTAAGGTAGTGCGTGTGAGCGCGTACTGTACGTAGGTACTACTGTGTAATACAGGGTTCTCTTCTCTATGGTGTGTGACACTTGGACACTGCGGGCATGACTCAAAACACTTATGTGACGTGAACACTCCTTGTGAACAACATGCTCTCATGCTGCTGTCTGTGTCCATCTGGCACCGTGTGGGTCACCGCAGTTCTCAGGAAGATAGTGGCGAGCAGCTCTCCTTCTTTATGGCCACCACCAGTCACTCTTGAAGGATTTGGCACTGTCCAAAAGAACTTGCATCTTCAGTTTTCACTGCACTTGATTCGGGTCGATTTTCTGTTTATTGCATAATTCTGTTGCTGTTCTGAGGTCTAGAATCTAACCCTTTCATGATAAATAATTGCCGGTACCTCAAGGTCGCTGAACTCGTTTCTAGACTCAACTTTTGTTTCGAACTTTAATTGGACATCTCATTCATAACTGGATTGTTCCTTAAATTCTGTTGTTTCGGTGACGTGTGCATAACTTGAGCCATTTACCTTAGGACCCTCAGCAGAGACGAGCAGCAGTACACGGACTTTGTTAGCCATCCCTCCAGATCGATGTGGTGTCTTATTGTTACATGGTTGCAATCAAACAGAGGCTTTCACCTCTCTACTGCGTTTTTTGCACTTAAATTTGTATATATTGTAGTGTCGTAAGCGCTGGGACCTGCTCGTGCTTGTACGCCACTTGCTGAACATGTTATCGAGGTTGCCGCTCTCATCCATACGGCTGGCTGGACGCAAGACGACAGACCCCATGCTGGCAGTGCTGGAATGAAGACGCTGCCGCTTGGGCAAGTCTCAAGTCAGGGTGTGGGTAGCAGCAGCACTCGGTCATGGCGTGTCACGTGCTGCCTGTGGTCTCAGTCATAGCGCGTTTGGGACTAGCTGTCAACGGCGCGCGTAGGACGTGCATCCACAGCCGAGCTTCATAAATGTCCTTCTGGACGAGTAGCCACGGCGTTAGGAGGCTGTTTATCCGTCTTTTTTTTTTTCAGTAGCCTGCATTTATTCGGCTACATGGAGAACATGAGCGCAACCTTTCTAATTCCAATAGCAGACGAAATGTTTAACTCAGCCTTTACGATCAAGATCCTCTTAAATGGCCTTCCATTATCCTGAGAGATAAGAGCGTAATGTTCAGTGATATTCTGTCACATCTTGAGCTTACCTATTGGGGGTTATTGCCAGCTGCTACGTAGCGTACTTACCTCTTGGAGGACATGGCCTTTTCGCACTGGCGTAGTACAGCGAAGGAAGGAGTCTGATGCGAGTGACGCTAGCACCAGCAATTCCCAGCGCTGTAACTGTGTTTAATGCTTTCATCGTAACTTACTCTAATAAAGATACTCGCCTTTAACTTGCTATATTTATGTACAATGGAACTAGCTAACAGAGCTCTAATTCTCGTGGTCAGTGTACATAATAATGCTGTTAAATTCGTAGAAAGCCTTTGACGTGTCACGCTCTAGCGGGACTTGCTTTATATATCGGGTGCTTGTTGTGAGGTTGTTCCTTCTTTGTGACGACCTACTTTCCTCAATACCTCTAATTAATTATCATTCTTAGAGTTTTTGTCTTACGTTGGTGCATCAATATGAGAAAGAAAAGTTTATTTAATTTATTCTTTATTTGAAGGTAAGGCTACTGTAAGACGGTTATCATTAGTGGTACTTTAGTTACTTGGCCGCACGGCTCGTTTGTTGCTTCGTATCGAACTGTTGAGAGCGAGAGAACCGTGCGGTGCATTTGTCGGCCAGCTCAAGTGGCGGTGCGGCACTGGAGTGGTGGGAGAGAAAAGAAGGGGGAGTGTGGTGCGCTGTGCGCGGTAGTTGGTGGCGGTGCGCTGTGCTCAGTGGCTGATGGTGGGTGGGTGGTGCGCTCTGGTTGATCGATGTGAGGCAGCTCTGCTCGATGTCTGAAGGGTGCCGGGTGCGCTGGGTTTGATTGGTGGTGCGCTTGATTGTGCTCTACTCGATGGTTAATACAGCGGTGAGGTGAGGCTAGAGTGTTCATAGGAAAGGAAGTTAATGAAATAACATCGTGACTCGCTGCCTGTCACTACCACTACTGCTGTATGAATGTGCTATGTGTCCCGCCCCAATTGCACCAGTGGACACGCTCTCTCTTCCCTCTCCCGGTATGTGCAATATTAAGTGTCTTCACTCCGTCACACGCGCCGCTCTCAACAGCAAAGATGACTGCCCGCACGGATTTCTCCGCCGTCTCACTAACAGGTGTCGTATTCATAAGTTTCATTAGCCCATATTCACCGAGTGATAGATTTAGTGAGTGTTCCTTTTACTCTTTGATTCATGTTAAATACCTTGCATAAGTAATCTGCGCCGCTTTAGTTCATGTTCTGTCCACTATCGTTACACAAAAAATAAATTCCTTATACCATTAGGCTCTTATTGTGAGCTTCTTTAGTGTAATTTTAATGTTCACGGTACGTTAAATATGTTCCTTGCTTTACTCATGTTACGGTACACTGCTCTTTGACAATCGCATGTCTCATGCCACCTTTCGCGCTCCAAAGAAGCTCATTGCCTTACAACACATCCCTATTGTGCTCCTTTTTTAGCTTCTTTACACCATTGCTTGCACTGCGTGTGCGCGTTTGCTTCCTCTGCAGCTTCTTGTTACGCTCGAGATATTCACCAACTGCAGACTTGACACACTTGACATAGGTATTCTTTCCTCAATCCAATCATTGGTCAATTGCCACTTCACAGTCTTATTACTTTTGGCCTTGGCTCAGAATAAATAACAGCGTACGGTAACTCTAGTTTCAGTTACAGAGCATCGAGGTCGCCTCTAGTCCCTTTACGACTGTCTCGGTAACGGCGACCCACACGTTTGTGTTACCACCACCGCCGCCGTCTCCTCCGCAGTGTAAGCAATGATATCAAATGCGCTGAAAGAGGAGGCAATAAGGAGTGAATTTTTAGTGAAAGTTTCTATAAAACTAAGGATCTCTTTGAGTTCGCTCGATCTAGTGAGACATCTCGTCGTGTCTTTATTTTGTGTTAGACTTGTTCGTGTCATAACTTGCGCTCTGTTGCTAAACAGTTGTTGTTTTCGGTTATTATAATTTTTTTTGTAGTCATATGGGCTTCTTGATTTAATTTCGAATACGGCACTACAAAGCGTGTGTTCTTATTGGCATTTGTTTACTGTCAGGTTGACACTGATACCACTGTAGACCTTGTGTGCTCTTATTGAAAATTGGCAGCTGTTGAGTACGGACCATATGGCCTTAGACTCTTGACGAAATTAATGAATGCAATTCTGATACATTCAGCTGTTGGCCGAGCATTTTAGTACATTGACATCTTCCTAAAGCTGCTGCCTTGCTCCTCTTATGTCCAATATAAAATCTCCGGCCTCAGTATAGAGTATCCCCCTTGTTTTCGCACAGAAATGCTTTAGTTAGTGAAACTAAGGTGTTTTTACTTGAAACATTCCATTATTGAGGGCCAAAAACTATAGTTTTGTATGAAAATAGTACAGAAAACGTTTTCGGTCCTTAAGATCTAACGTTTATAAGTTGGAGCACTCGGGTTTCTGTAACTAAAGCGGATATTTGTGTGAACACTTACGTGCCCACCAGAATGCATGACAGCAGCCCGACCCTCGCTGAGGGCGTGTGGCGCTGCAGGGACACTCGTATTCACAAGCAGCTTGCGAACCATTGACTAAAATAAACACAACCCTTTGCTGTTCCCCTTGCCGCCGGTTGTTCCAAATCAAAAGTACGCGTTTAGGAATTGTGTTAAGAGCTTTAGGCTTCATGTTATAGTTGATATAAATTGTGTGCCAGTTGGGCGTTGCGTCTTCGTACATTGCTCGCCGCTGTTGTGAGGACGGGCCTACATTTTCTCGTCATGGTTGCAAAGCGCTTATTTTGTTCTATTTGTTGATGTTTTAACCTGATGCATAACGATACAAATGTTCTCAGTCAATAGCCTAGCTTCCTTTAAATGTGATCAATTCAGCAAAAGAAGTATTATTATAGTCTCGTCTGTTCCCTGTTGACGTTGCTCATTGCTGCCTGTGTTATGTATTCTCTCTTGCTCATCGTTGCTGGAATGAAGAAAATGTTCGTATCTTAAACTGTGTCCATTTCTCTCTCTCTCTACCTCTCGCTCCTTCCCTTGCTTGTATGCATGTGTAGTGTGACCCTTGCTATAACCCCCGCTTCTTACGGTGGCCCTGGTGTAGCACATTCTGCTTGTGCCCTCAGGTTGTTTGCGCAGGCACCTCGGTGCCCGCGCTCTTGCTCTCTTTGCTGCAGCAGCCCCTCCGCCACTTGTCTTGGTAGCTAATCATTAATCCCTTTGATGCCCTCGAGGACATTTTGGTCACATATTCAGTAGTGCGATGCCCACGAGAAATAGGTGGTCTCGTCAGGACGTTAAGGGGCTGAAGCACAACCTCCCATGGTATCAAAAGGATTCGCCGTGCCCTATGCTCCAAGTAATGGGTTGCTATGTAGCTTCTTTTCGGTTCCTGATGTTGAGTGGCTTCCACGCCGTAACAACCAAACGGTCACACTAGACTAGCACGTTCTTGGCTCACACCGCTGTTCAGAAGCTTTGGTACACGTGCAGCACACTCGATAGATGTGCGACTCCGTGGTGTCTCGGGCATAAGTTACCGTATCTCTGGTTCTATACCCTCACAATGCATCATCATCGAAATGTAACAGTTAAAAAAGGTATGTACGTAGCCTACCATTTAGCTTAATCTAAATGGTTCGAACTCGTCGTGTTGACTTCCATCCATTGCTAACTGAAACGATACTTCAACCCTCCATTGTTCCTCGTGTCAGGCCTCAAGTGTTTGGAAAATCTCATGTGCATTTCACCAGCAATAAGTCATTGATTTTTGCGATAATTGAATGCAGCTTGCATCTATATCGACCCGATATTGCGTACTTGGGTTATTATTATATTGTAAGTAAGGGCTTCTCACCGTAGTAGTATACGCTTGCATGTTCTTTGTTCGTAATTCTTAATGAGTCAGACCGAGCTCACACACTCACCAAAAAACATTAATTTTAAATATTATTCAGTAAGTTAATCTAATAAAAACCACAAAAACAATAATAAAACAATAAAATGCGTGTGTGAGCCGTACAACTGCTCATGTAATGAATATTATGATGTTGATGGTGACGTTGTTGCTCCTGAGAGGGCGTGCGCCACACTAATTGCTAAGGTTGTGAAGTTGTTGCTATGGCTACCATACGAAAGGTTAGTATTAATGCATATGGCGTGCATTTAGTGCAGAGGGACGCTTACCCTCGTAATAACGCCCTGGAGATCACCCCCATTCTACCGCTAACTCGAGTTATTAAACGTTAAGTGTGTTTTCTTTATTTACTCGAGGTAAGTATCTACCTCAAGTGTTTCTGCTTAAACATTCTCGATGAGGTGCACCGTTTGGAGCCTTGCTGACAGCATGGACACGAATTTCAATAAGTTTTTACGCTTAAATGTTCCACAAAGTGATTGGGATTCACAGATTGTGTTGACTTAACCATGTGAACTCCAGATAAAATAATAGTAATAGCTAATACTAAAAAAGACTCTGTAATTTCTCTTTAGATTGTAAACTTTCTGTTACAGTTCTTGCTTGCCATATTCTGATGCATATCTGCAGGTTGTTTGGATAGCTCCATCGACAGAGCCATCTCTCTCCAAAAAATAATATAATGCTATTGATAATAACTGAAGTTAGCAATGTAGAATTTTAGTCTTATGAATGTACAAAGAAGCGCATTGCGCCGAGAGTGTAAGAGAAAGCTGCTCTTCTTACGTCCACTGCAGCTAGTCAACTGCTCTTCCTTGTTCCTTACTGCAATAGAATTATTCAAAACATCCTTTTTTGTCGTTTGGATTAGTCTCTGCTACCTACGTACGTACTATGATATTAATGAGGTTAGAAATGTCGTATCCAATTATGCCATGATGGCATTAGGTGCTCCGCTCTCTGTGCTGACTACGAGCTGTATTAAGTACTAAGCATAAAGATCTTTCCCTGTTGCGTTAGACAAATTCCAATTGAGCGAACTTTCTACCCTGGATGTCTTCCTGAAGCGAATTATTCCAAAACCGGTAAGTATTCGGTTGACCTTCAGTTGCAGGCTAGGCTGACTTACGATAGTGGGCGGGTGATGAATGTGGTGATAGGAATTTGTGTGGTGCGCACGTGAACTCGTGTCTATGGTGATTAATATGCACATAATATCTGTGTCTTGGCAAACGTGTGATATAACTCTCTTCTCTGGGCAAGTGCAACGTTCATGTGCCTTTTGGTGGTGCTGCCGCTGCCTCTAGCAGTCTTATCTTTCTCTGCCCTGCAGTAGAGAAGTTACGTTACCTCAGCTGCTGCGGTAGCTCATCGTGCTCTTTGGGTTCCTCTCATGCATTCGTTATGCTTAACGCATCGTTGCCTGCCGTCTTGCTTCTTTACCAACGCATTCAACTTCAGTCGTATCTGCTTTCATTTTCTCTTCTTTCTCAAAGAGGCCAAAAGCTCTGTTGATAAATTTCCTGTTTAGCTCAGCAAAGCCCTCTTTTGTTCATTCCGTTGTTATCAACCAAACAATGTAAAGATGCCCCCAGTTGATATTTAAGCAGTATTATCCTATCTGCTCCTCCCAAGTCTGGCGTATCTCTTCCATGTTATTGGATTATTACCTAGTACAACGTATCTCAGTCCTCCATACTCTTTACTGAGTTTTCTAGCGCTTATTTCCTTCTATCTTCCAGTACAAGTTTTGTCACTTTCACTCAGTAGGAGTCCGTGCCTGTGTACTGAATTTTCCAATGCATTTTCCCTTCTCTGCCCGCACCTGCGGGACATACGCGCGTAGACTTGAGTGCCGATTTATCTCGCTGGAATGCCCTCCAGAGTATCATAACAATCTCCGTTGCTTTTCAGTTACCTAGTTAGACAGCTTAGCTTATTGCGTCCTTGTGTCTTTGTAAGGGAGCGTCGTAAAGTAGGATGTACCCTGCCATGGGTAGGCCATCCGTTGCCTAATTGTACTAACCATCTCTGGGTTGCGGCCCTTAATTGCGCAGCTAATTTTCATGATCTTAACACCCCTGCTCTGCTGCGTGTTTCTTTTGTGATGAGATTTAAAAGGTATTAAATTCTGTTTACTCTAGCTTTTGAGGTATGATAGTACGTAAATTATTTTTTTCTTATACATTCGAGTGAATTTTTGTGATTGTTCTATTTTTAAAAGTCCGTGATCTGTGTGGCAAGTATTTTATTCCAATGTTTACTTGTAATATGGGACTTTATATACATGTGAGTTTGGCATTGCGTTTTGTTTGTTGCCATAATTGACGTTCACCAGTTCTGATGTGAAGAATTACACTTGCAAGTATTCTCAAATGTCACTCTGTTGGACAGCATCATGAGGTAGCTCCTTCTCCCATGTGAGGGTTGTGTCTTGACCCATCATAGCGTAATTTATCCTTGCATATCGTGTACGATTATCACAATTTGCTACGTGTCATGCTTGGATATTTGTGCATTGGAGGGCCAAGTCGCGATGTGTAGCGGAAACTCTTGCCTCACTTCGTTAATACAATCCTGCGATGTGACAAACTTCAATGACGCCTTCCTTCCTAATCTTAACATTACTGAGGCAATGTTCAATGCACAAAACTGTTAAGCTTTTGGGAGTCTTTTTTTTTAGATTCTAAGCTCTACACACACATCATTCGAGTGCTCAATCGTACGTAAATGGCATCGCTTCAAATCCTAAGTGGCTGCAGTGCACTTAGCATAAGTGCTCGAGCTTGCTACAGTTTTGGCTGGCGTTCATATACCGTATCTTCCTTTGATATTGAAGGTTTCTTCGATGCTCTTGGTTAGCACACAAGTTTCCCGCTTCGCGATTGGCTAGCACCCAAGTTCCATCATTTACTATTGGCTGGCAATCAAGTCTACAATATGCATTAGCTTTATGGACGACGCCGGTTGCTCGTCAAGGTTTTTATTTTCATTTTGGCTTACTCATATTTCCACCATTCTTTTTATCTTTATTTTTCAATTTAATTGTGTTCCCGTCCATGAGTGCACGTCTTATTTCACTTTGGGTACAACTCGATGTTTTCAATACTTACGAAATATCGAAAATGGTTATATCATTTCTCCTAGAATTGTGTGCCTCACTTTCCAGTATCGGTTTTGTTAACATCACATTAGGTTGTAGTTGCGCCCTTTGCGACCGGCCGGCGTTCTCCCATCTGATTTATTCAGTTCGTTAAGGGCGTAAATTAGTTTCTGCTCGCCTCTTCAGTAAAACAACAGCATGCATTACGTGCCTGCAATGAAGCAAGCGGGGAACAACAGTCTGTCTGCCCACAGTAAACTGAAGCCAGTATGTCAAAACAGCTTCCGTTGGGACAGTGACGTCATCAGCATCCGTTTCATTTGTCGCGGGCTCAAACGATCTGCCTGGTCACACATACCCTGTTACTCGTATCACCTGAAAAATTAGGCTTTCGTGCGTTCGAAAGGCCTCATTTGTACCGTAGACGCTTTGAAATAAGCATTCAGTGACGCGGATCGCCCTGGGCACCCCAGATAGATGATGACGTCACAGTCCCGCCGGCACACCACAATCCTGACGTACCGCAAGTTCAGCCTACTGTGGGTCTGCTTATGTCTATGTATAGCCATCGTCATTTCTTTAAAATGAAAAATTTTGCTCATATAGTGTGATCGTTGTTGATTATCATGATGAAATCTATATTTACTTTGTTCTGCCTTTTGTTGAAATAACAATAAAGTTAATAATTAAAAGAAAAATATCTCAATGTTGTCAACAGTGGCTCCTTCCATTCGTTAATTATCGCTCGAATTATTTGTATTTTGATTTAATTTAGCTAAGAATATTGTACTGTAAACGCACCCAGTCCCTTACCATTGGGCTGTCAGCGCTTCACACCCACGCCGTGACATCTTCAGCAGCAAATCTGTATTCTTATTTTTATCAACTATCACATTCGTAAGTAAGATAATGATGCTTAGGACTGCACTGTACTGTGCGTGTTTGAGCGCAGGCAGTTAGGTTGCTTAAATGCCTTTTCCAGTGCTCGATATTTTGAAAATGTTCACGGTTAATCTTTCACCGACGTGGCATACGTTCTATTCGATCAAAATCTCAAGTATGCATACATAATGCATTTACAAAACTTGATTGAGTATACTGTGCATGTGCATAGTTGCTTTTGGGCCCTCCGTGCTTGGGCTCCAATGCCGTCCAATGCTTTTGTGTTTAATGTAACTAATTCTACAATAATACAATTTATGGAACTAATTTTGAATCACGGGGTGGAGCTCCTCCTGCACGACTTGGCGTTGCGGCGAGGGTGTGGCGCGACTGCATAGTTCCTGTGAAGCCAAGTGCAAAGAGAACAGTGTACTCTCAAGCCTTCTCGGAAAATCCTAGGCATTTATCCAACGACTACGAGTATACAGTGATCATTATCGCATAATTGCTTCCACATTTTCGTTTGGTCGTGGACGCGACAACGCCTCACCTGACAGCATAACCAATCAGAGGAGTCGAACAAGAACGTCAAGCGGTATTGGTTGTGGCGTCGCATTTGCTTTTGTTTTGGTCACATGACTCGCGTCAGAGCACACTGTTCTCTATTCACTCTGGTATGAAGTGCCTCTTAAGTGAGTATCCCTGTGGCGCGTGGCCAACGTTCCAAAGTTCTTTATTTATTGTATTTTGTATTATCCTTAAAACTCTGGTGATTAGCTATTCATTGCCTAGTCGATTGTTTTTTTTCTTTTGTTTTCTGTTGTTGTAGAGCCTAAGTGCTGAATACCATACTGCCAGTACAAATTATCATACAATAATAATGATATTCTTATGAGAGTGTCGTCAATGTATGGCCTCTCACCAATCAAATAGGGATGAATGAGCTTGTACATACAGCTGGGGCAAGTTCCATTCGTTCTAAAGCTGGCCATCATATGTGTTTGTGTGGCTGGCTGGTCTTTCATCTTCTGTATGAGGAACAATTATATTATTGCTGTTATTACTTAAATATACTCTCGTATATTTTCTGTAAACGAATTCTCTTGTCGAGGCGCGTGGAAATGTTGAGGTGTCGAATACGAATATGATTCGACCTGCACTGCTCTTACTCATTTTGAGATGCATTGGAACCTTGTAAACAACTGGAACAAAGATATGGAAAAATCACTTAATCCATTACGGCTCCACTCGAATGCTTTTGTAGCAATAGCGTTATTAAATGAGCCTAAACCGAGCTTTCGCACCCTAAAGAGTTAACCCCCTTCACACCAAGCTGTGTCCTTTTCTTTGAAGGGATCTTTGTTGTTCTGTATTCCTAATATACAAGAAGAGCCTTTAGCGAGGCAGCATATCCTGGTACGGACAGGGTTAGCCCGATCCCAGCCAATCGATACAAGCTCTGCTAACTTACTACAATGGTTTCTTTACCGTAGCAATACAGTAGGAGAACAGGACCAAAATAAACAAGGCCTGGTAAGGATGGATTAACGAGCGACGACTTTTGCAACGCGTGTAACAGAGACGACGTGTGGTCTCTTCTATCCCTTTGTGGAAGCATTTCTGCATTACGATGAAGGATCGCGTGCGAATTACGCTCAGTAAGAGGTTCCGATCTCCCCTTATTTCGGTTGTCCCTGTGTTGCGCATCGTTCGTGCGGCGATGCGTCCAATAAGATATTACGGATATATTTGTGTGATATATCACTTTGTAATGTCGAAGATTTGCAATGTATTGTAGGTAGTTGACTATGACAGCATTGTGGCATATTGTAATATCAAGTACGGTCTTAGAGTATTACAGTTTTTATTTTTATCAAATATATATTGCGCCCTGTGTAATGAGTGAGTTTTAGAGCAGAAGTCTTTCGTTCAGATCGCTTTTTTATGTGGCTATAGCTACTACGATGCCGACTATAACCTTTCGGGGTTATAATGTCTTCCTTTGTTGATACGACGGAAATTTGTGCATACTCAATGCTTACAGAATGCACGATCTACCTGTAATATATCATACATAAGGCCTTGGCGTATACGGCGGTAAAACTAACCACGTAGCTATTAATAATAGTACCGTACATAAATAACAATTTGCAATCATTCAGTTCCCGACGCTGAACAGTAGTGGAACGACAAATTATTTCACCCGCTTCAGTATCTGGAAGCCTTTCTTATCTACAAGGATGGATCGATATCGTGTCGGGTTCCTTTCGGCCACATTAGTATAACCACTAATGTAATGATGATCAAAATGAGTGTTCCTTTGTGGCATATCTAAACAAAATGGTCAGCAGGTGTGTTATGTGCTCATAACAGTGGAGTTATATTTGATGATGGCGCCTGGGGCCTAGCATGTAGGTTTCCCAGTTTGTGTGTACCTGCCAGTTCACTTTGCCTACATCTTCACTGATAGGCATTGTGCCACTGAAGCGCTAGTAAAATCTTTACTACTACTACATCTTCACAGCTAATTTTAGTGGCCGCTGTCTTTAACATCTGTCTAAATCTGTAGTTCTCAATCAGCCGGGGATTCGTGGTTCTCTTGAAACCGAGAGGATTCGTGGCTGTGTACCGTGGAGGATTTTGGGGCTTTGGTGGGAGGGGGGGGGGTTGATCCTGACCCTTGATTGTTGAGACTCTCTCCGTTAGGCTGCAACCTTGCCACACGCATCATATTTGGAATGCCCTTTTTCAGTCAATCTTGGAAAAGCCTCAGGACACTCTGACACATGCCAAAATGGGTAAAATCACTTGGCTAGACGTGTTTGCGTTGATTTTTCTGGTGACTCCTAACGCTGTTGGCCATTGACACAGAACTCCATTCTGTATCGATAGTATTTTGTCGAAGCCTTCTGAGTAATTAAGCTCGCCAGGCTTTTGCAATGGTCCATCATTTACATCACTTCACTTGTTACTTTCATTTCGAAGCAGTCGAAACTATATTACCCAAATGCTATACTGCGAACGAAACCTGCTTAATTTTCGTCTGTAAACTAAAGCTCAGATTTACATAATAATGCTGATTATATAACCTCGAAGTTGACGCCAGTTTTTACCATTAATGTAAGTTTTTTCCGTTGCCAACAGGATCCATGAAAGTGCGTACTTTTTTGTTTTCTTTTTTTTTTTTACCGAGACTTGTCATTGCTCTTAGCGGGGTATATCGCTATCGCGCAACAGCTGTGTGTATTTACTATTTTTTTACAAGTACCTTTTCGACGAGCGTCGCACATTCTTAAATTTTTAATCCTTTATGTGAACCAAAGTCGGAAATGTGCTGAGAGAAGTGCAGAGTAACTTTTCAAACGCTCTGTAGTGTTTTAATGAACAACGAAGCTGGTCCAGCTGGCTGGGATACACTCAGTGTAGATAATATATCTATCTTTGGATCTCATCTTAGTCGAATAACAGTGTTGCTTATTTATCATCTTAATTATTATGGTAATAATTATCATTTTCGTGATCACGGGCTGCTATTTGGGGCAGCGCGTCACCGCGGCCAATTATCCATCCACGCATCGTATGTCGATGATGTACTTTTGAATAATTGTTAGTAAACCAGTATTAACGTAGCAGGTAAATTTCAAAGCTTCTGCATCTTTCCAAAAATTCTTAGACAATCGCCAGTGATGTTCATCTAGACTACTCTGGAATCAAATGTTACTAAAATCAGTAGAGTACCGTATATACAATTTACAACGTATTCGCTTTGAACATGCCATCGCACAACCTTAGCAAATCGTTGCAGTTATCTTCCAAAACATAGGAATGCAAAGAGTTCATAGCCAGATGATACATAATGTGTTGTATAGCGCGCTGGGGTATTCTGAACTTCGTTGTTACATAGGTATGGTAAATTATTTTATTGGCGAAATATCTCTTGTGGATATGTTGATGGAAGGATGAGTTCAATCATTCGCTATCCTTGCGATCCGTACCCACGCAGTCGCTATGTTCTTTTTTTATTTCCTCATCAACTTCTACTGACTGTCTCCTTTTAGCTAATGTTATCAATAGTGCTGTTCGTGTAAGGAATTTAATTTTATTTGAGTCACTGAGGGTTGTTGTGTACGCTGTATTGTTCAGCTCATCTTGTAATATTTCTTTGCTAAATTCGTCGTATCCGGATTCTGCCGTACGCCGAATATTGTAGAATTACCTAGGCGGTGTGGCAGGTTTCTCATCAGTGAGAGGGACATATTTGTTTGGGAGCCATGTGAGCTGATTTTGTTACTGTAACATTTCCAGTTTTATTTTAATGTTTACATTACAGTCTTTGTTGCGAGACCTGCTTCTGTAAAGCTTTCGAAAGCCCTGACGCGCCTGGGACACACGTGAGGGCGAGGGCTGCTGTACTTGTGAAGGTCGTGTGCGTATTCTCACCGTAGTTTTTAATTCCATCGACACAATGGAAAATTCGGTTTACCCTAGAGAGTTGTATTGAATGAAGTAGCGACATGAAATCGAACGTTGGACCATTAGGCCCTCAGAAGTGGTGTGCTCGTCTCTGGATGTTTATGGTTACGGACATGTCTACAGAACTCTACCTTTAATCGTCCAGGGTCAGAAAGTTATGTCGCGTTGCAATTGTGGCTCGACTTCTTCTCTGATCTCTGCGTTGGATAACAAATACAGCTGAAAGTTGTTTACTTGAGCATTAAGCTCTTCTGTGAGGGGAAAAGTGTGCAGTTACTTGGGTAAATTTTACCATATTTATCTCTACTTTCTGTGCTTCAAAATAGATGTTGAGTTCAATTGATTTATAATAGGGGAATGTAAGGTGCTTCGAACTTATTGCTATAAAACATTAGTATTCAGATAAATACGTGCTGCAACCGTGTATTGTGAGTTGAATATTTCTCGCGAGTATTGAATAGAATTTTATCTAAAGTTGACTCATTTTTGAGCTGGAAACTTTTTAATCGAGACTTGATATTTTTGTACATTTTTCCTTTGCTTTGCGGTGTAGTTTTGAAGCGCGTTCTTGCCGTGCGCGTTAACTGATGAGCATGGCCTCATTTAATTCGAGATCGTACGCAACAGATCCCATAGGAATATTAGCATTGAATTAGGACTTTAAGAGCTGAAGAAGTTTTCTCCAGCGAATTATACTCTACCCAAGAGCTGTTCAATGCATACCGTGTCCATCGTAGCTACTTTTTTGCGTAGAAGCCTTTGAATTAATCTACAACGATATTGTTGACGGTTTAATGCGAAATGAAAGTACTGTAGTAACTTGAACTCGTGTAGTTCTAATATGTAGAGCCTGTAAATTCACCTTCGATACAATTTTAGAACTAAATATAGGCTACCGAAAACTCGAGATTTATGATACGGTCTATCTGATTTTGGCCTGTCCTTATAATAAAAATAATTACAATAGTCATTTTTGATACCACGAATCGTACGCGTGTTGCCCTCAAAAATATACACTGCTAGAGTTACGTGCCGTAAGGCTACCAAAGTGTTGTGATATAGCATTCTTCCTGAACATCGATATCTTGTATATTTCTGTAGTATTTCATTTACATAATTATATTCTACCGCGCTGAGAATTTATAGAATTAATGTGTAACTTGATAACCAACTGAAGTCTGAGAAATATTTTTTGTGCTGCGAAACTCTTGATACTTAAAACATCTTTTTGCTGTAGTTGGGTAGCAAACCAAGGAAAGCCTTTCTCAGGGTCCAATTGTGAGTAATTCGAAGCTTTGCTGAACGCAACTTTTTAATATTCAATACTATGGAACAGTAATGTATGAATTTTATGCTTGCAGCTGTGTTGGACTGCCTATGAAAATATTTACCGTCTGAAATACTTTTAACAAAAAATGTGTTTTTAATAACTTTTTATCATTTCGATTGGAAATTGACGACACCCCGTTTTGTCTCTCGTCATTGTGTGACAACCCTACCGAATTTCTTGCTCTTCTCTGCCTACAATATCGATGGTCCCCTGTTGGTAATCCTTCCTACTACATGCTAGCTGACCCTGCCTTTACGTTACTTTTTGCCACACAGTGTAGTGGTTTGGGAAGCGACATTCTACATTGTAATGTATGATTGCTTTTACTCCAACTGCTGCTTTACTCGGCCGCGTTCTCAATGTTGTTTTTGGACAGAACTTTCTGTAATTCTAGTGCTTACTTGCTACTTATAGTACTGTAGATACAATGCAAAAAGTGAATGTTAATACTTACGCAGTATAACCGGTTTTAATCAGTGGTTTCGATATTCTTATTAAATGGTAAGAGTTGGTCTGATTTTTTCACCTTTTTCAGTTTTGGAAAATACGCGAAGAAGTTGATATCATTCATCTTTATTTCAGTTCCTATCATTCATTGTTGCAACGTATTACCTATGTTTTCGTACAATGATACAAATATTTTTTTTACTCGAGCTTGAAAGTTCCATCAGTTAATATGATGAAAAATAATCACTTTTGTGATAGATGCATCCATAACTTTCATGATCACATGTTGCGTGAGAACTCACCAAGCTTCAACAAATCTTAGAATTTCAGTACATTGCTTGTGTACCGCTACGTTTTGCAGTAATACTGAGAAATTTAGCGTGTGTCAAGCCTCTATAATTTGAAGACGGGAAAACTTTCGTCTCAATTAAGAAAGCCTGCAGTTAAGCATTTATAGGTTGGTGCAGCGGATCACCGTTATCTGATCGACTATGGTACTCGCGAGATTTTCCGCAGGAGTTACGGTGTGGACAATTACAACATAATCGTCCAACGCCTGATTCGGGTACCGTTGTTGAACACGAGTTCTTCATTGTCTGATACTAGCGATGCTCTGTTCTTTGTTGCATCCATACTTATTGACTAATTGCAACACCCTTGTTCATGAGTTCAACGTTTCTCTTGATATTCTACACAGCTCTTTGGATCACAGTGTAGGATGTGAGTAAAAAAGATTAAATTTTGAGTGCATTTTCCGCAGAAGATGTTGCAGCTTCCCGCAGTTCCTGCTGACGAGGTTAGTTTTGTAAAGTTAGGTAGGTTCTCTACTTTTCCCTTTCTGTTCCGTGAAGTGGGCTGTCCATATCGAGAGAGCAGACCTAGTACGCGGGACACCTCTGGTCTCTCTCGTGTGGAAGGCCACTAAAGGAGCCGTCCACTCGAGTGTCTTTTACTATTCTTGGCACCTTTTTCCCGCCAGTAGCGCACTGAGCCAAATTGAGTTCTTCCGGCAGGAATGCCGAGATAAAATATTCCTACTGTTGACGTAATAATAACTGAAATTCACTGTTGAATCGCCTGATTTGCGGCTACGGGGGTAAAGCTGAAATATAAATAAAGATTAAATTTGGAAAACAATAGTAACTTTGGATTACGGTGCATCTACGATGTGGGTAGGAAAGATTAGTGAGGGAGTCAAGTAACTTTGCGTCATACTTGGCATTTTATCCACTCAATGGTTACTTGTCACCGTGCTGCCGATTTAACCGCAAAACTCTGCTGTGTTATTAACCCTACTTGGCATTGGGGAATTATAGCCTAGCAGTAGCATGATTAATTTCAGGAACACTTAACAAGCCAACGGCGTCCGCTCAAACTGTTCATTTCCTCGTTATTTCTCAAATAGGATTATACTTATGCTCAAAGTCGAGCACTTTTTGCTGTTTCATATAATTTCAAAATGCAGGAATTAATAATTACTGCCCGTTTCCACTCACCTTTATTTAGTAAAGTTTTATAGTGTTTGGCCTGTTCGTCTCGGTGACCTAACCATTCATTACTTTCAGCGCCGTAACTCCCCGCCGCGATATACCTACATGCCCCTTCCTTTACGCAGGGGGGGGGGGTATAGCCTTTGTTGGTCGGCGCGCCGTCCTGAAAAAACTAGCGATAAGAATAGTAACCACGTCACTCGTTTACTTAGCTCTGGAAGTCCCGGTTTGGCGCCTTCATGCACAATTTCTACTTCTTCTTTCGCACTCGTACTGATGAGATTTTTGTTGGTTCTACTCCCTTCTCTCCCAGTTATTGATCCCATCTGTGTTCCTAACTTTTCTTGGCTCGTTACGAGTAACCTTTATTTCTTTCTCTCTTTGGACCGAAGCGAGCTTTCTAGCTATAAAGTCTTACCAGTTACTTTTTAATGTTATCTGCTGTATGATGACTGCTGTCGTCGCCTCCAGTGCTACTCATGCGAGGCTTTTGTTTCTTCTAACCCTATTTTGACCAGGTTGAACTACTTCCCTAGAAAGTCTCTTTGTTCGGTGGGAATTATTAAAAGTCAATGAACCCATGTGGAAACCCTTAGGACTTGAGCAGACCTGCGACGTAATTTAGGCGTTCGGTGCGATGCTGCTGCTCTCGTAATTCTCACTACTGAGTCCCTACAGTAAAAGAACTCAACCTATTTAAAATAGTATTAGGTGTTGGAAAAAATTCCGTACACAAATAAATGGTTTTACTAGGGTTCTGTGAGCTGTACCAACGGCAGTGGCACCCTCGTTCATGTAGCTAGTGTGATTGTTGAGTCGATTGCGAAAATCTTTTCTTTTGTGTATGTATGTTTTATCAAACTTGGTTTGCCAGTGGAAAATGAGCTCTCGCTTCTTCTGGTGCTGTTCGAAACTAATTAGCATCTCTGCTTTATTATTATATATTGCTGTCCATTTATGTAAATGTGTTGCGTTTCTGATCAGTCGTCAGGCTTGATGTACTTATTGGCATAGTTATTGCTTTCCAAGCGTAATTAAGCCAGCCGTAATTCTTCCAAATTTATTTTAGGTCTATTATCCAGTTTGTCAAGTTCCCATTGATTTATAAACTTTCTATCGATGCCAAGTATATTATTAATTGTCCTATCCGCTTATATTCCTATCACGTGCAGGCGATGTACCAGTATTGCTAATATTGCTCAAACTGAAGGTTCGTTACCTAGGACACGTAACCCTAACACATTGCACTTCGGAGTTTTCGCTATTATTCGTTCTACCGTTGTAGATCGACATTCTTGTGCTATATGTGGCTATTCCAGTCCGTTGTCGGGAACGTTATTCCTGAAACGTGCATTCCTTTTGGGTTCTATCCTTTAGATTCCAACACAACGCCTCTGTATGTACTTAGCTTTAGTACAGCATCATGCCATGAGGTCTCACATGGTACGCGCAACTTTCGTAAGTATTACAGTTTTAAAATCGTTCCATCGTCGGTTAAACTATTAAAGTTGAGCCTTAATTTCCTATTGCTTCCAAGATGTTTACTCGTAATCAACTTCTGAACTTTGGCATGGCGAAAGAAAGTCCAAAACTAATGTTGTAAGATTCGTGCTAATATAGTTCTTGCGAGTTATATACACCGCTACACACGCTTCTGGAGTTACCGTAAGGAGCTTCAGCTTTGCATTCCATTGTCTCTTGGTTCATTTATAGGCTTGCTTTATTTTCGTTAAATTTCATAGAATGTATATTCTTGCCCAGATACTCTAATCATAAATTCTTAAATCCATTTACGAAATAACGCTGGGAGCGGCTTAAGCAAAATTAGCATGTACTGTATTGGAAATAAACGGGTCTGGTCATACCTAGCATTTCCTATATTGTGTAAACTGAGTATGTTTTAGCGGAAATAGCTGCTTGTCATCCAAGGACTTTTGGATGAAATTTTCTCATTGAAAAATTAAATTTGTGATCCATTTTTAAGCTCAACATCATGAACGAGATATGCAAACGTGTGTTTTCTTTATTGTCCCGAAATTATTAAAATATGCTCTTTTAGTCATTCTTCTCAGTGATGCTGCTCTTATGTACCGTGCGTTATGATGATACCACTGACCGTGCTGCATGCCTCAATGCCAGCTGTTCTGAAAAGTACCAGTGTAGTTTATATTTAGGTAGAAAAGTTGTAGCTACACATCCTCCCCGCAATGCCAATTGTGGCTACGTTAGCTGTGGCCCCTGCGGCTTCGGAACAGCTACCAAACCTCTCGGACTCTGCACGCCGACGTATTTTTACTTTTGTGATTAAATTGTTCAAGTATTTATTATTAATACTAATACTACCATGATCGGTGCGGCCATTCAGGGTACAATGAAGTATTCTATTAGAATTTGAGGCAGTCTGTGATGTGCGGGACGTTCGTTTAGTGCCAAGTACCCTGTGTCAGCTCTACGTACTCTATATTGTTAGTCTTTCCTTTGTTGTTATTATACATACAAATTAGCTGCTTTCAGATTTCACGTTCTCTCTAGTCTTAGTGAATCCACTGTTTTGCACCCGCTTCCAGAGTTTGCGAACACATCGGCATTTCTAGACGTAACGTGACTTTTCTACGTAGGTCTTCCTCTTCTTGTACTGACTTATCCAGTATGATGTGGTGTACACTACAGCTAGCTCGCTGTCTCTTTCTCTCTCTTCCTTAGCACCAATGTTACGTATCGAAGCAATCTAGCTGTTGTCCTCAGCAATGCAAAGTTGAATACAAAAGCTACCTAATCCGGAGAGCTACCTGCATTTCTAATCAATCGTGTGGATCAAAGGGAAATATCAGCATCAAATAGTTCTTGTCAGTATGAATGTGCTTGCGAGTGTCTGTTCATGTTAGGTGTTGTGTTAGATATTCCGCCTCATGTAGCGTATCGAAGAGCAATAATGTTGAACACGGGCTAAAGCTCCGGTTCCCTATCGATGTTGTGCACCAGTTTCCCTGGCAATTATTGGTTCTCATCGGCAAATAAAGTTTCCAGATGTATACAACTCCGAAAATTCGTAGTTTCCATCACCAAATTAAGTTGGATCGGTTCTGATCGACCAACCCAGTTTTTAGATGTGTACATCTTTCGGAACACATTTTTTTGTATGACCGAGCCAAGTTCTTGTATGCACGATGCCTGTTCTCTAAGCAGGCATTGACCAGAAAAGATTAATTCACACAAACCTATAACCGTAACTATTAATGCATAATAACCTTAAACTAATGCCCTGCTGGCCAGTATTGGACGTCACGACCTAGACTCTGCCTAGCCCACCGCACAGACCGTTGCCAACTTGTAGTCTGCTTATCCTCGTAAGGTATTACGGTTGCCCCCCAACTCAACTATCAGCCGTTGTCTCTAAGATCTGCCAGGTTTATGAGCTGTACAAAAGAGCTATTTTGGAAAGTGACGCAAGGCATCCAAGCTTAGGGGCCGGTGCTCAATAGCCTCGTGTAACAACACACTACTCCTGGGTCATTGTAGAGACGTAAGGTATGTTCATTTGTACCGAAATACAACTGCTGGCATCTTTCAGTGATGTCACTACACACGCGAACAGGCCCAACGATTGCCAACGCGGCATCGTTTCGAATGTGGTGACGTCCCTGAGGGTGGCCTCATCTAGGTGTTTTGGCTCCACAGTCGATGAACAGCCCTTGGGTCTCGATGACGTCGGGCACCCTCACTCAAACCTATGCCAGGGTACCCTCATCTCTTCTCACTTCCGTTTATTTTGACTGGTGAAAAAGTGTTTCACTTATACCTGCTTATTATTTATCAGTTGATTACATAATAATAGCGGCGATTAACCATTTCTGTATTTTTATTGTTGTTAGATATGTACTGTATTTTCAAGACTAAACTAATGTACGTATGCTGCATGTTACGCTCTGCGTTTTTCCCCTAAAAATATTCTAAAGACTTAAGTATCCTATAGTGAGAAATTTGCTCTTAGTCTTAAATTTCTTGATGGTTATGGTAAGGTATTTTGTGCATTTAATGCCCCCTACAAATTAATGTTTTTGCACTACTTTACCGTATCGATTGTTCTCCGGAACAATAAACTGATTTATTTGCTCTTGCTCATCGCCAAAACCTAGCAGGCATTTAATTTTAAATGTCATTATGTTAATGAAAAGTATTCACCGAAATGGCTTTGTTTAAGCGCTAATGGTACGACGCTTGAGCGGGTAATGGTTTTAAGATAAATTTAATGGAGTGTGTAAGTGCGGTGCCGTATTTTCCCTAGCGTTAGGACCTCTGCCGCTCTCACTTAATCAGATCTTGGGGTAGAGGTCGACCTAGGAAGGTTGTGCAGGCAATAGGCAGCGAACCTTGTTGTTCTTGGAGTTCCTGTGCGAGTGCAAGAAATTCTGTGCCATTTTGTGGTAGAATCGCGAAATTTCGCCCAAGTATGACGGACTGTGCAGCTTTTTCGAGCAGCGTCCAAATTTTTTCTGGTGTGTCCTACTAACGCCCCCGGCATCCTAAAGACAAGACGTGGGGAGTAGTGTTAGTCCTGTCAGAACTGCGCAATATCTTGGCATAAGTGACAACGCGCACCAAGGCATTCGTATGCTTGTCTGCACGGTTGCCTAACAGAAACAGGGACCGTAATTTGCACTAAAGCTGATATCAGCGAGCCTTGGATGTGCACTTGGATGGCCTGCTTGAAGCAAACAACGGAATGTGAACAGCCCGTGGTACTTGGAAGAGATGCGACTCTCATAGCAGTACGGAGAGTCTGGTACAATTCGCGTTGCCACCAACCACAAGGTATTGGTGCTGTTGTGTCTGGAGATAGCGTTGCTGTACCATTGTAGGAGGTCAGCTCCTAGTGGAGTCACCCTTTACTATGCACTTCAATAGAATTAAATCAGTTGTAAGTTTAAAGGTTAGGTTATTTTGGAGTCTCTTTTGAATTATATATGATAGATATATATATTGCTATAAATATTTATATAATTATAGATACATCTATATATTTGAGAGGCGAACTTGTACCAATACGCTACTGTGTTGAGCGCACACACGCTGGTAACTTCATGTCCTGCCGTAAGTAAAGTGTTAGCATTAGTATGAGCTCTTGCCTTTCTTATCATCGACGTCATCTTCCTTCTTTCTTCTGTACTTAATAATCAGTTTTCACTGACCATTCCTCTCATTATTTGTAATCGTTGCACTTCGGTATTTGGGCAAGTAGTATTGCTCTTTTGGAGTAATGTTTGAGGTCAATCAGCGCTTCCTTGAAGGTAAATGAAAACATCGCGCATCCATTTGCATTTGGCGAATTGTCGCAACGCGTCGAAATTTCCAAAGTTGCGCCGCCTGCACCCTCACCTCTGTTTGCATTCTTCCAGAAGCAGCTGCATGTCAGTCAACACTTCTTATAATAGCTACTAGTAATGGGATGTACTCGTGCTGCTCTTGCGAAGCAAAGAGCTGTTGAGGAAGTGAACTCTCTTGCGTATTGGCCAGTTACGTGAGTGTGGCTCGAATGCTCCAGATCTCGACGAGCCATCGGCCTTACTCTGCGACCTGGCTTACTTGCCGCCTTTGTGTACAGTCTAGCGTGTGTGTGATGCGTTGTTTTAAACACTCTACATATAATGGAATGCAATGGCATTGTTCAAAATGGAATTGAAACTTGTGGCTGTTATTTTCTACTGCTCTTCTCCAGCAAAAACGTTCTCCATCCTTGTCGAGACAATTTGAAGTATGTGAATGATTACCTTCTCATGTTCGTGCAATGTTGCCCTTCACGTGCCGACTGGCGCCGAGATCTCTGTGTAATCTCAACCCTGTAACACCGAGTCAGTTGCGTCAGAAATTCCTATCCTCAGATGGTAAGAACCAACCTTAATTTAACGTCTTAGCTCTGGACTGCGCGTGGATGGCACGTGCAGATGCCCTAACGTATCCTGTTATCTAAGTCAGGGTTACCCCGTACCTATTGTTCCCGTGTCTCCATAGTGCGCACTGCAGAGTGTAGTGGTTACTCGGCAATTTATCTCGCAAGACATAACTCAATTTCTAATCTGCCATCATCACGAACCAATTTTTTATAAGGTGTTTAAGGGTTTCGCCATTGCATTGTCATCCCGGCGCCCTCTTGTTTAATAACTGCAAATTGTTACATTTTTCGTAATGTTTCACGTCACTTTTCTTGTATTTTTAGGTTAGATATTAGGAGTGATAAGAGTGCGGACTTTGTTGTCACTGATGCACCTGTTGTGATTCTATGAACGGGTCCGTCTTTGCAACATTGCCCTGTAGCGAGCACGGCTATAACTGCCTGTGTCCCTTGTGTGTTACATTAATCTTAGCACCACTGAGTCTCTTCTTGATGACCTCTTTTTCCCTGCCGAATGCTGTCTGTGCATGATTCCGTGTTTCTATCCAATCGCGCTCCATTTGTCTTCTAGACAAGATCAAGTGTCGGAAAGTGGACGATAACCTTAAACCCAAGTCGTGGTGTGCAGTCTGAGTAGTAAACCTCATTTATCCTACCAAGCCGTTAGGAGCCAACCATTGCCGACCGAACCCTGGTATATACACGGTCGATCCGTTCTTTCCCCATGTAGTGACTCCCTTCGAACGATGGTCGGAACCGTCCCTGCCGTTATTGGGACGCAGTGACATCATTATTATTAGTTGCGTTTGTGTCTAGACTCTGACCTTTGGGTATTCAGTGCAGTAATGATAAAGTGCGTCTTTATCGCGCTGAAGTCATGTCTTAAACGTTGCTAGTGCTGGAATAGTTCGCTAATCCATTGCCATTCGACTGAGTTTGAGCTTGAAGATGATGCGTTTTTCTATGTGCACCTGAAACGTTCCAACTATAGAACTGAAGGTGATGCTGCTCTGACGACAGTAGTACGTTCATGTTGTATCGAAGAAGACTCGTGTGAGTGGCGGGAAAACGCTGGTAGAGACGTACACTACTGTGTCCAGTCTTCGAGAGTTGCCTTCAGCCAAGGCGGTAGTTAACGGATTTTATTGTAAGTCTTACTTTCGGTCATCTAGAAGAGCACCACTGGCGCGGGAGGTTCTAGAAGTATTACAGGTACTATCATGATGAGAAGTAATAATGTAGTTGATTATGTGGTGGATGGGAAGCACTTCTATTGCACCAAAGTCCTTTAAGTGTGTTATTCTTAGGAAGCGCCTTCCTTGCATTAGGTTAGGCAAGTCTTGTGTGATGCTGAGTCTGTATGCGTACCATCCTTTCGGTGTGTGAGGCCATCAGTATCTTGCTCTTTCTTACTCTCTCACTTCTCTCTGTCGCCTCTACATCAACAGGACACGACTAATACTGCGTACCGCCTCGGCTATCTGCTGCATATCTCCATTAATTGGGAGACTTTCCGCTGGTCTTCAACGCTTTTAATGATTATTAATGATAATATTATTTACACAAGCTATACTTGTACTAAATGTTCCAATATGCATAAATAAATTTGGTCTCAGTGTTTCCACGTATTTGCGTATCATTATCCTTTCGGAGAGAAGATAGACCAACTTTCTTGTTATTGTATACGTCAGGAACTAAAACGCCTCGTACAAAAAGTGTATTGAAGTTTAATAACAAGTATTCTCGCTTGGGACAGCTTCTGTAACTCGGTATAATATTCAACTATCGGCTTTCAACAGAACCCAGCAGAAGTTCCTAAATCGGGAACATGTTCTTCCTCTTCTCTCCCGACTTGCTGTTCCCATGCGTGTTGATCGTGTGTGGGAACACCTTAGTGCATGGGTTTCATGTGTCTATCGACATACCATGAGTCTCTTCCTTTTCCTATAAATGAATAGGGTGAGGTTAGTAAGGTTTGCCCATGCTATGTTATGGGGAGCGGGCGTCCCCAGGGGGATTGTATAGATTGCCTTAGCCATTAGCTAGGCCTCCGAAACACCTATCTGTCATGCCCACTTTGCTTCTTTCCGTCTTCATACTCTTACTGATGATGCTTTGTTCTGTTCTTCCTTTTCTTTCCCGACTTACGTACTGTTCTCATGCACCTTAACTCGTGCATGGGTTCCACGTTTCTCTTGACATTCTTTAAGTCCTTTCTTCCTCTCATTGATCACAGTGTAGCGGGAGAGAACTACTAACCATTTCCAAACAGACTTGTAGCTTAGCACGGTTAAGTAAAAAAACTTGTGGTCCCAGCTTTGTCAGAGGGAGCAGCAGCGCACAAGGAGAGGCAAATGAACTGATATGATTTTTATTACCTATCTAGCTTGTAAAACCCATTAAAAGCGATGATCAGCTGATGACGGTACTAGCAATATGATGCACCACCGGTAATGCAACACACAAGGGGCCTAGCACGCATTGAAATTATGAGCACAGCTATAGCATGCGAGTCACCTATGCTGCACACGCTACACATGTAGCTCAAACTGCTAATTTCAGCGAGGCAGTGACTGCTAATAATGAAAGTGCCTGTTTCCAATAAGGCAGCAATGAGTGGTAACGGCTGATGTCCCAACTTCCCGTTTTTCAAGGAAGCATAACCCAGGGCTCAATATAAATAACAGCTGAGGAGGAACTCCGTGGCCGCTTTGCTAAGTGCCAAAAATCGAAACTTGGGAACTGTTGACGATGAAGCTGCCCGGTTTCCAAGGGCACAATAATCAAACGGACAGGTTCGCTGGTGATGTAACTCCCAGTTTTCAAAGGGAGCAATAACCCGGACCTCCGTAGCCAATACGTATGGCGAAGAGAGGCCTGTTTCAAATGGCACAAAAATGAAACCTTTAACTACTGGTGATGCAGCTGCCCGTGCTTCAGGGGCACAATAACGAAAGTGCTTCGGCTGCGAGTAATGCATCACAGCGATAGGGTCTCTGTTGTACCTCCGAGCAGGGGGGTGACAGCGGTGCCACAAAAGGCCGGAAACGGGTAGCACTATTGTCTCTCACGACGATATTGCGTTCACGTAAGCTTTCCTGCGCGGGACACCATTAAAATAAACACTACACAGACAAACCTTACCTAACCTAACCCAACTTAATTAGCGAGCAGCGCGGCGCACCAACTTGAACGACGCTCGCGCGCACACGATCTGGGTATACAAACACGCACACAAACCGTCGTGAGAGACAATACCGCAACCGGGTAGGATGCCCCGCAGGAGCAGGCAACAGTTACCGACCACGCAGCAGCCTGGCCCCCAGAAACCAGCGAGAAGCAGCGCCAGGTTCAGTCGTGCCCATGTGTGGGCAGAACTCGAAGAGTACTCGATTGGAGGGTTCAGTGATTGGTGGTCTGATTCCGCCCGCGTGGGACAAGCAACGGTAGTAGTAGCCAATATGATATAAAACGCTACCGGCATATTCACGAGCCGAACAAAATTTTACCCCTGGGTACCAATGGTGCCCTATTATCAGAGCTGGGCAGTATCTAGATACTTTTTTGTATCTAAATGCTGTATCTAGATACTTTTCAAATATATCTAAATGTAGTATCTAGATACTTTTTGTCTGTATCTAGATGCAAGTATCTAGATACTTTTTAGATAATATTAACTTATGCCTATTATTATACATGAAATATTGTAAATACAATAATATTCAGGTTCATAAAATAATGATAAAGCCGATAACTAAGCGAACAAGAGATGGCGACCCTGAACATGTTCTGTCACGTTGGCTCACTATTCTATTAATTTTTTAGAAGCTTCCTTTTATTTTGTTTATTAAAGACTAGTGGCCGGTGCTGTCATTATAAATGACGGCAAAAAATTAACACCACCAAAATCCCCGCCATCTTTTGGGCTTCCTCATTTTTCCCCTATCTAATACTGAAGAAAAAGAGTCCAAGGTACCCAACTTTTTTTTTCGCCTTTTGAAATCTGAATTTTCTCCTATCTTATTAGCTCTTTTTTCCCTATCTAATACTGAATAAAAAAATTGCAAGGTACCCAACTTTTTTTTCGCCTTTTGAAATCTGTATTTTCTTCGATCTTATTCCCATAGAGCATGACAGGAAAGATATAAATATAGTTATAAATAAATAAAAACACGACATGAATTATTATATAGTACTGATTTGCTTGGAATTAGGGTAGCATCCACCAAAATATACGGCCTAAATTATATTTTTGCATTTGAATGTTATTGCAAAAAAGTCATTATACCTATTGACTACGAAACTTCAATGACATTGCCATTTCTTTTAGAGACATGATATTTTATCACAAACAAATGTGATCAACTATTTAGCCTCTTTGCCGTAAGTAAATGTGCAACAGTCATTATTATTGTAATTACTAATCTACTATACAACAGTATTATAAAGGAACAGAATTGTATCCACCTGAATTACATGATTTTTAACCATATGAACTAGTAAAGCGATTAAATTCAGTTGTAAAAATAAAAGTATCTAGAATTGTATCTATAGATACCTTTAAGTATCTAGTATCTGTATCTAGATACATTTGTAAAGTTGTATCTAGTATCTGTATCTAGATACATTTGTAAAGTTGTATCTAGTTTCTGTATCTAGATACATTTTAAGGGTGTATCTAGTATCTAGATACATTTTTGAGTATCTATGCCCAGCTCTGCCTATTATGACGCACGAAAAAAATATATAAATATTTGGAGCTCAAATAAAATGATCGCAACAGACTCAGTGCTTCATCGCCCGAAAACCTATACGAATAATGAATTAAAAACAATACCGTTGTGAATTTGATAGCCCTAATGTTTAGAATGAATTTGAAAACGCTAAATCAAACGCGAATAATGATAATACCGCTAACACATTTAAAACTCAATATCAAAGAATAAAACAACTCCAGATTCGAATAGAACCGTGGGTGGAACACCCTCAGTAATCGTTATATGTACATAGCTAATTGGGAAAAGCCTTATGGTGTAAGTGGGGGAAGGAATTGGTTATTTACTCCAGCTACATCCAGTTAAGCTCCAACATTAGTTTTAAAAAATAACAAGAGATTTAACCTACCTACGTCGCAAAAGAAAAGCAATTGTAATTTCAAAAGGAAAAGGGGTAAAAAGTACGCAATCTCTTCGGTATAGAATCTACGCCAGCAGGTGCTCCCGGCGGGATCACCGCAGAACGGCACCATTTCGAAAAGAAGAAACGGAAACATGTAACTAACAATATTGCGCTTTATTCGACACAGCAGCACAAGAGTGCTCCAATAGGAAAACGAGACAGAAAAAGCAGGCACCGGGAACTGAGAGAAACAACGAACACTCGTAGGTAGGTGTGCAGAAGGAGCACTAGTTCCAGGGCAAGAACGTCCGAAACTCTCGCTCTCACGACGAGGACGATCATACGGAGGAAGCAACAAGAGGCACACGGCGCGACACTTGCGGAGCTGTGGGGGTCGGGTCTGAAAGGAGGGGCGTACCCCTTCGGGGGTGAGTGCCCAGAAGAGAAAAGAGAAGAGAGGCACACGGTAAGTCGACCGGAACCGGAAACCCATGCACAAAGGCGCTCCGTCTAGGGCCAACGCGCACAGAAGCAGGAGAACGGCAAGTCGAGGAAGAAGGAGATAAACAGAGCACCAAAGTAGAAGTACGAAAGCAGGCACAAGGGGAGGGACACGACAGGAAAAGGTTCCGTAGGCCTAGTTACAGGCGTCTTTTTGTGGCCACGCTCGTTATCAGAATCACTGTGATCATGATCATCGTGATCGCTGAAAAGCACAAGAACTGTCAACGATTCTGTAAACAAACCAGAGACGCCATGCCAATTTTCGAAAAATATATTTTTTATTGAATTTTTACGGGAAATGGTACGGAACGGATTTACAACGAGTTTTTACACGCATAACTGAACTAGCAGTATTTAAAGCCTTTTGAACATACACTGGCATGAAACTTAGGAATCTACATAATTGGAAGTCAATATTACAATTTACAAACAATCATCATAACACTATTCAATTTATTCCTATATATAAGAAAACATCACGACCTCGCATTTCAAATTTTGAATTTTTACTTGTCCAACGGCTGGAAGCACTCTTTGATTACGCATGATTAGCCTGGGGAGGAAATCACGCTGCGATCAATTTTCACCACTGATCACGGTTGATTGCTATCAGAATCACGTCAAAACGCGGTCACAAAAACGCGCGAATCATGCGCGATCAGGGGGAATCATCCGCGCGGTGGTCACAAAAAGACGCCTTAAGATAATCCACAACGACCGTCTGGGGTGCCACATCTCCAGCACAGTGGTGAACCTAGCTAACCTCACCAAGCGAACAAGGTAGCAGTAAAGATTGTACAGCACGACACACCACGAACAGTGGGTAAACCTACTTAAGGCCACGGCACTCGACAAAAAATCCCACTGTGCTTCACGTTAGGCCACTATGGGCATACACCGATTCACATCAGTGCCCCGTTCTCCTACAGAAATTGGAATACACAAAACGGGAAGTAAAAATTCAGGCAATTTTTTACTTTAGGTGAGCCAAATTATTTTCTTTATTCATGGTCAGATCGTTTTGAAACTTGCACAGCATACGTAAAAATGAATTTAAAGAACATATTTATTCTTGTAAATTT
>LQNS02000228.1:6940686-6960939 GCA_001587735.2 Parhyale hawaiensis
ACCAGTCTAGTACAGATAAAGCTGTTGCTATATGGATATTAGCTGAACCAGTCCTTGCCTACCTAACCTTAAGGGTAACAGCCCCGTTGTAGCTCAAAAATTGTTTCCCCCATCCAAAATGTTCATTTTAGTATCCTGAAATACTAATTCAATTGCAAAATTCCTTGGAAATGCTGAAAATCCAGAAGTGCAGTTTATGCACTATGACCAAAAAAAATAAGGGACTTAGGAATGACGATAGAAACTGGGAACCCACGCACGCAGGCAATCCCGCACAGGACCAACGCGCATGGGAATAGCAAACCAGGGGAAAAAATGAGAAAAAAAAAACAGGAAGCAGTTACAATGCACATACAGAAAAGTATACATCAGTAAAAGGAACAATCGTGATAACATTAGGGCCAAAAAGCAGTAAATTGAAGAAACAGCAGTATTAAATGGAGGGAACTGGTGTAATAAGGTGAAACAAACAAGTAAATAACTCCGCCATATTAAATAGGTTACAATAATACAGACACTTACCCAGACCTTCAAACGATAAAACTTGAGACGTTGGAGGTTACGGCATAATTAACAGTCAATCGTTTCCTCAGATTGCGAATTAACAGGAAAGAAATCTTCAGGTTTAATAAACACACTGATAATGAATATTAAGTATCTGGCGAGAAAGAAAATAAGTTACGACCACAGGACGGCAAAGAAAACTATTGATATTCTATATACGGTATTTCAGCAGCTTCACCAGCCCCATCCCACATGACGTCACCGTCGTAAATGGAGTGCTGCCAGACGGCAGCGAAGAGGTGCAGCTGGGAGGCTTGTAAAACAAAACCGCACAGCAACAATCTGCGGCCACAACAACAGTGTACTCTGTGTGTGGGTAGGCTTAAACTAGGAATATGATAATAAAAAGTCTTCTCTTAGAAAACTTAGTACTTATTTAGGGAGGCTGAAGCTCTCTTATACTGCTATCTGGAGCCTGACCTATTTTTCCTACATCAATTTTGTCAAGAGCGTGAAATAAAATTACTAATAAGTATACGAACACATTGGTAATAAGTATAGTGTGTTTGTTTCGGAAGCTTAAACCATTCAGTATAATAATAGACCCTGTGAAAATATCACAGAAGAAAAGTATTGTTTGTCATATATCCCCTCGGGCTCATATCATCTACACAAAGTTTGAAAATAAGTTCCGGGTCTCTTCACCTAGTACATGACCTGTGAGAAGCAGCTTTAAACTGTACCCTTCTGTTTCTAAGGTCGTGTTAACGATACACTTTTTTCTGTGATATGGTGGACGCTTCTTAATTGGACTAGAATGCTCTGTCCAATAAGTAATAACTTTGAGGACTTAGTGGACGTCAACTGCACAAAAATGTCTATTTTGTCTAAACCAAGCTTTCGAGGATCTAACTTCATCGGAGTATATATATAGTTATTTGCATAAAACCTGTAAACCTGACTAAAAAGCAGTTCGAAACGATCGAGTCAAAGCTGCCGAGAGTCAGTGCAAAAATATATATATTTCAACGCAATGCAAAATATGCACTTTCTCAATTCAGGGCATGCTATATTGTTGAGTTTAGGTAAACAAAAGTATGAACATTCTCACTATTTTCTGTTTTGTGACTTATTGGGTTAGGTTCCCGATTGTCATATCAAGGGAATTTAATCCGCCTATAAACGATTTCTATAATTCGGCCTAAAATATTTTTCGATCACAATGTTAACTTTTATATTATAATTCTGTTTGAGGCGCCATCCGTACGTCCATCCCTGCATGTGTCTGTCCGTTACGCCGTTCAGTATTAGCTTGGAGAAACGTTGCACTTAAAAAAGAAACCGTCACTCCAGTCGCTCTTCTCCGTAATTAAAATACGAGCCAACTTCTCTCAAGTGGCACATGCTCTTTTTTTAACTCAAAGTTTCAGTACTGTTTGCTTGGAAATAACTTTCTGTTACCGTACTGATTGAACCACATTCACAATTTTCCATTGTTATATCTTTTAATCTGCATAAACCCTTTAGATGTCCCGTCCATTCGTGTGAATCGAGCTGTTTGATCATCAAGTAAGCGGCGCTGAGCACGTTCTGCTTTTCTCTGGAAGGAAGCTCAATAATATCTGTCTTCCTTTCGCTTCACTGTTAGCAGCTTCAGCTTGCAAGAAGCTCTGATTTTGGCTGGAACGAAGTTCATCCATAGCTGGCTTCTTTAGCGCTCCTTGAAAAACATTTGTCGCTTTCAAATAAAGACATGACTACTTCACTCGTATCATATCTACCGCTTTTCATTTCTTTCACAACATAATTATTACCTCCGCCAGGGAGGTTATGTTTTCATCGTGTTTGTCTGTTTGTCTGTCACCAAGATAACTCAAAAAGTTATGAACCGATTTGGATGAAATTCATAGGGTTTGTTAGGTATGTTAGGAAGAACAGATAATTAACTTTTAGTGAAGATATGTTCATCCGTTTGTTTGTTTTTTGTCTGACTCCTTTTTTTCAATGTCATAACTCAAAAAGTTATGGATGGATTTTTATGAAATTAACATGAGTTGTTAGGTATATAACAAAGAGTAAATGACCAAATTTTGGTAATGATCCGTTTGTTCGTTTGTCACTGTTTTTAATTTTATGTCTTTTAGCACAATAACTCAAAATTAATGAATGGATCTTTATGAAATTTATAGGGGTTATTAGTAATGTTAAAAGACATGAATGTTTAAATTTTGGTGCAGATCGGTTTGTTCGCTTGTATGTTTCACTTCTGTTTGTCTTAAAGTTTGTTAGCAATATAACTCAAAAAGCTATGAACGGATCTTCAAGAAAATTGTACAAGCTGTTATTATTATCATCAAAAGGCACAAATGATTAGGTTTTGAAGTTTATACAAAGAAAATGATCGTTTCAGAGCCAATTTGAATTTTTTGCTACCGTTGCCTCGCTTGGCGGAGGTATGCGCTCTCAGCGTGCTCTAGTTATGTTTGCTTTGCTTGTGGCGCTTGACGATCTTAATTAATAAGGCCAGCCAGATACGTATTTAGGATACGCTGCTGGAGAATGGAGAGGGTAGTGTTGGACATATCGGCTCTAAGGTATTCTTTGAAACGAATGCGCGATGTCTAATTAAAGAAATACAATGACATCTTGAGAACAGAAGGTTAGGCTGCTCAACAACACTGGCCGTCTATTTGTTGTATATCTATCGCGTCAAAGAGAGCAGGAAAATCATGGGCTACTGATCTATGGCCATGGGTCCCGTAGTCGTAAAAAAAATCGGACACGCTGACAAAATATTGAATCGCGTAACATGATGATCGTTTAATTAACTGTAAACAGTGGACAACAGCGTAGAGAAGGCATGCATATATATATATATATATAGGAGATCAACGCGAGAAGTACCGTTGTATGCAAGATTCACAGGTGAGAATGGCTAGAGTCCGCGAGACGAGGTGTGTCAAGGTAGAAGCGGGGGTTTGGCAGGCGGATTTTAGTTTAGACGGGCTGTGCTGATCGCCTTTTGGCGGAAACGGTGGTTAAACAAATCAGATGATCATCCACTTGATGAAAAGCGTCCTATTATGAGATATAAATACATGATTTGGAATTTACATGTTTGTACTATAGGTCGTGCTGTATGGTACTGTCATACCTATTGGATAATATTGTATGTAATAGTGTTTAGTCAATCATGTGAAATAGTGTTAAGCCATACAGGTGTCTCATCTGGAAAATATGACTGCAGTTACCCTTACCCTATATTTATGTAATAAGCTGTAATGTTAGCAAAAAACATTACCATATTACTCCTTGGGCGGTGGTAAAGGTGGTCGTTAGCTAGTACTATTGGGGTGCCAGTTCAGTTAACTAATTTGGTCTGTGATGGCACTGAGCCTTGTTGGTTAGGTTATATATTCATAGCTTTAAAATTATTCAGAAGTGAATGTACATGAAATCTTAATGTAAGCTGTAATATAATATCGTATGGTAGTACTATCGTGGTGCTAGTTCAGCTACCTAGTTTGGTGTGTAATGGCACTGAGCCTTGTTATTTAGGTTGTAAATGCATAGCTGTATTATTAGTAAGAAAAGAATGTACGCGACATTTTCAATATAAGCTTTAATAGAATAATCCAATANTATGTTTTCGTCGTGTTTGTCTGTCTGTCTGTCACCAAGATAACTCAAAAAGTTATGAACCGATTTGGACGAAATTTACAGGGATTGTTAGGTATGTTAGGAGGAACAGATGATTAACTTTTAGTGAAGATATGTCCATCCGTTTGTTTGTTTGTCTGCCTCATTTTTCTCAATGCCATAACTCAAAAAGTTATGGATGAATTTTTATGAAATTAACATGAGTTGGTAGGTATATAACAATGAGTAAATGATCAAATTTTGGTAATGATCCGTTTCTTCGTTTGTCACTGTTTTTAATTTTATGTCTATTAGCACAATAATTCAAAAATAATGAATGGATCTTTATGAAATTTATAGGGGTCATAAGTAATGTTAAAAGACATGAATGATTAAATTTTGGCGCTGATCGGTTTGTTCGCTTGTATGTTTGATTCATGTTCGTCTTAAAGTTTGTTAGCAATATAACTCAAAAAGCTATGAACGGATCTACAAGAAAATTGCACAAGCTCTTATTATTATCAAAAGGCACAAATGATTAAATTTTGGAGTTTATACAAAGAAAATTATAGTTTCAGAGCCAATTCGAATTTTTTGCTACCGTTGCCTCGCTTGGCGGAGGTATGCGCTCTCAGAGTGTTCTAGTTAGGTTTGCTTTGCTTGTGGCGCTTGACGATCTTAATAAGGCCAGCTAGATACGTATTTAGGATACGCTGCTGGAGAATGAAGCGGGTAGTGTTGGACATATCGGCTCTAAGGTATTCTTTCAAACGAATGTGCGATGTCTAATTAAATATATACAATGACATCTTGAGAACAAAAGGTTAAGCTGCTCAACAACACTGACCGAGTCTGTTTGTTTTATATCTATTGCGTCAGATAGAGCAGGAAAATCATGGGCTACTGATCAATTGCCACGGGTCCCGTAGTCGTCAAAAAAAAAAATCGGACACGCTAACAAAGTATTGAAACGCGTAACATGATGATCGTTTAAATTATCTGTAAACAGTGAAAAACAACGTAGAGAACGCATGCATATATATAGGAGATCAACGCTAGAAGTACCGTTGTATGCAAGATTCACAGGTGAGGAAGGCTAGAGTCAATGCCACCTAGACAATTACTCTGTAGGATAATAATAGTTCAGGCGAAGAAACCGTGCAATACCCCCTGCGTGATGACGTCACGCGATAAGCTCCGCCCACGCGTGCGGCCTTGTTTTCTAGGTGGCCTTGCTAGAGTCCGCGAGACGAGGTGTGTCAAGGTAGAAGCGTGGGTTCGGCAGGCGGACTTTAGATTAGACGTGGTAGGTTAAATTACGGGAACACTTGGTATCTTATGTCAAACGAAGGTCGGTGAAAACATTCAACCGCATAATTTCTACGGATCCCGCTAGTAAATAAATACACCAAGCGTTTTATTATATAAGGATACTTTATCTTATCTACCATAGCGATTCGAGACAATTTAATTTCTATGCTAGACTGATAACGAACTTCTTATTTATACTAGAGTGCCCGCGCTGTAAAAAATGACGGTGAGGAATTTGTGAAGATCCGGCTTCATTTAACACACTTTCGTTACTAATACGCTCCTGGAGGATACGCTACAACCGCCAACTAAAATTATCATTAGAGATGAGTGCTTTCTCTTTCAATTCATCTAAGCAGCACAATCGCCCCCCCCCCCTTAGACGACTTGCAGAAAAATATCTTGCATTAGCAAACAGCTAAGCATTATTGAATTAAATTTCCCTACGAGTATCCTAGTTACCGAAGGATAAGTTTTCAGCAGAGCCGATGGCGAGGTAGAATATTGCTAATTAGGCCTCATGGCCGACTAGCATCACTGTGCGGATCGCCTTTTGGCGGAAACGGTGGTTAAACAAATCAAATGATAATTCACTTGATGAAAAGCGTCCTATTATGTGATATAAATACATGATTTGGAATTTACATGTTTGTACTGTAGGTCGTGCTGTATGGTACTGTCATACCTATTGGATAATATTGTATGTAATAGTATTTAGTCAATCAGGTGAAATAGTGTTAAGCCATGCAGATGTCTCATCGGGAAAATATAACTTCATTTACCCTAACCCTATTTTCATGTAATAAGCTGTAATGTTAGCAGAAAACATTACTATGTTACTCCTAGGGCGAGGGTAAATATGGTCGTTAGCTAGTACTATTGGGGTGCCAGTTCAGTTAACTAATTTGGTCTGTGATGGCACTGAGCCTTGTTGGTTAGGTTACATATTCATAGCTTTAAAATTATTCAGAAGTGAATGTACATGAAATCTTTATGTAAGCTGTAATATAATATCGTATGGTAGTGCTATCGCGGTGCTAGTTCAGCTACCTAGTTTGGTGTGTAATGGCACTGAGCCTTGTTATTTAGGTTGTAAATGCATAGCTGTATTATTAGTAAGAAAAGAATGTACGCGACATTTTCAATATAAGCTTTAATAGAATAATCCAATAACACCTCCCGCCCGTGGGGAAATGTACAATCAATCAAATCAGTGTATCTAAGTTTTTCCTTTGAAACGACAACTGCTCCGTCAAAGAAAGACGGCAACCTGTAAGAAATAATTGTGTCTACTGCCCCGTGAGTGTACCGTACCCATGATACTGCTTTTCAAGCTCAAATATCCGTTTGATTGAAGTGCTGAAATTTTGGCCTATCTTTCTTAAGAAGCGGACACGAAATAAATTAATACATGAAGCGTTTTATTATGATAGGGTAAGTAGCAAATGTCTCATATTGATCGATAATTTCATTATATTTTAGGTTTAATTTGACCAATGATGTGCTAGCACGCATATTGGCTTTGCATAATGTGTGTCACTATCATACAAGTTTGTTGGTGCCGAGGTTAAATGAGCATACTAATGATAATAATTAGTGGTAAAAAGGAACAAAATATGCTCGTTGTATTGTTCATTATTTAATAAATTCAAAAACGCTGTCGATGATGCAAATGTCTGAAATGAAACATTGAGAAATATATATCAAATAACATAGATCTACGTGCGTACAGGAAGTAAACGCAAGCTATTTTAACAATAAATACAATGGAAAAAGCCTTTACTTACTCTTCTATAGAAATAGCTCTCATTTTAGAGACGCTGAAATAATAATGCCCAATGCCGAAGGAAATTAAAAATTTCTACCGATTATAGAATAAATCAGAAAAGCTGTACTGCTTCATCCGCCAAATATATCATCTCTGAAATGAGAAGTTATAGAAATTTAAATAAATACAACGAATTCAGCACTGTTTCCGAGAACAGGGCCCAGACTATATATAAAGATAAATAAAATACGAGTCGCTTCTTGCAGTATGTCCGCTATGACGAAAGGAAATTGGTCAAGCTTTGAGTATGTTTCCGACTTCGGAGTTAATTTCAAGCTGTAATGACTAATGACGTATACTTTAAGTGCCATATTCAAACGCAGTGAGTAGTAGTCACGGCAACGTGACCGTCAAAGTGAAAAGTTGAGTGATCGAGCGTTTTTTAGCGTTCATGTGCACCCGGTATAAAGCTTCATTGTGCCTTCAGTGTGGGTAATATGACAGAAATCAGTAAAAGGCCGCCACGCCAAGCCTGTTGCTGTCTGTTTAGTTTTTCCCAACCGTTTAAGATCTAAATAAAATATTTATTTCTCGCTGGTTGTATGCATTGTTTGAAATGGGTTTCATGCATGAAGAACAGTTGTTTTGGTCGGATTAACAGCTCAAACATAATTTCAAGCGTATTACAGGTTATTAATCGGTGGACACGGACTGTCCACTCTAGTGCACCTACAGCAGGACAACCGTGAATCTTCTCCCTACGTTAGCGTTTAGAATGAATTCCTCAGGGCGCTGCGCCCCTAATGTGTTGGGTTCTGCATCCAGATGAGATGAGTAGAAAATTTTGTTCTGCTCTTCAAAATGACGTGATTTAGTGCGCAGGGACAACTTTTCTAGCATATCAATTATTAATTTACGTGTTCGAGTATATAATATAGAAAGCCTGTGAAGTCACCCCTCAAATACAGTATGCTATTTAGTCTCGATTCATATCGAGGGCAGTAAAAGATATTGTAAAGACATGCCTTCTATTCCGCTTCACGCGGAAAAACAACTCAAAATATGATCGGTTCCATTTCACAGGCAAGGAGAACCTTCGATATGGAATGAGAAATCCCTTCATACTGAGGAACACAAAATAGGATAATAAATAAAGCCGTTCCAATTTACGAGAAAAACCTCCGATGTTACGATGAGAAAAATTTGTGGCCATGTCACGTAGACATTACATATATTATCTGATCTGACAGTTATACTCCTTGGTGTAAAATGTTTGATATTTTTAATCTTATCGAGGGTGCGTGGCATCACCGGTCTATACCTGTCACGCCACAAACTAAAAAGCAATTTTATTTAATTTGAAAGTATTCAAGCTTTGAGTATAATTTTGGTCTTGCAGTAAATAGTAGACATTGTACTTTTGTTACTTTAAACTACGTCAAAAATATCAAGTAAATCTTCAATTTTCAGTTAAACTTCTACTTTTTTACGTTGAGTTTCAGTTATTTCTGTATGAATTACAGTACTCTGAAATGGGCAGTAGTAGTTTTAATTTAAGCTTTACCAATTTAAATTTAGGAATGAAAAAATGTACTCAAGTATGGTTAGCTTATACGGTCAGGAGCGGTGAGGAAGCAGAAATGATATGTACTCTCATTACTACACAATATGTACAACACATTATTCTAATACTACATTTACATAACATGCTACATACGAGTACCTGCCTACTGCTCCGATACTTTGAAACTATTAACATTGATGCTAAATTTGCTGAAAAATGTTTAGTTGAATCAAAATTAATCGAGTTATTTGTCAAACTATACAAAATAAATAGAATAAATAAGAAAGTTGCTTGTACGTGTCCGCAGATGGTAAAATGATGTACTGTTACAACAAAGTTCTACTGTAGACACATTAATAAAATAACTCATTTAACGCACAAATTAAGTAGCACGCATTTATCTCGCAAGATATAATGAAATAAACGTTGCAGCACAGGTGAAGAAAAACACTATTGTAGGTAAAAACTAAAGCTGCATACCAATAAGAATCCAAACGTTAAATTTTAACAACGATAGTAGCCATGGTTTCGCGTCTTTTGATTCTAGAATCAAAATTTACAGTGAAAAATAGTAAACCGTGCACGTTGAGCACGGTTTGAGCAACAACACAAACATATTTTTGGCGGCCTCAGGAGCTATTTTACGAATCTACATTCTGGAGGCAGTCAAGAACTCTGTTTGGGCAACTAAACGTAAGGTCAACTCAACTGCACAACCCTACTGGGAAACCCACTCGTACTGGTTCGTGCTGCAGATATAGGTCATTCGGCCCCAGAAGAGTGCACGGTTGCAGTCGACTACTGAACGCCAAGAGCTATGGCGCCTTCGACGGAAGGCTCTTACGTAACGACCCGCACCCCCGCCCCTCTACATCTCCGGTTTAGGTCAGTACGGTACCCACCAAACAGGCTCGAGGGCATCAAATACTGACTATATAAATAAATGCTTGAAAATGTAGCAGAGTTAGTACATGTACGTTAACCCTGTAAGCATGTACCAATTTCGGCCTGAAGAAAATTTCGTTTCTTAAAGTCTCTGAACCAAACTACGACATACCAGGCAAATGGTTCCGTCTGATGTTGAGTAGTTCGCCTGTGCAGTTGACTAACGCTATGTATAGTATTGACAATAACACAGCTATTTGAGACGGTAAATTTGTGAGTATTAGAAATAGACATGTCTACATAAATTGTGCATCATTTGGTGATAAACTGAGGAATTATTTAGCCTGTCACTCCTTGGATTAACCGAAATTGGTAGGGACAGTGAAAATCATTGCTGAAATAAATATTTGACCTTAACTTTGTATATAATGCAACACACCTGTCGGTAGGACTTGTAAATGTATGCCAATGCCGCATTTTTTTTTTTTTTTTGTATGTTTCATCATTAGTATGCTTTCATTCCTTTTTGCAACGCTTTGCATCTTTCCACGAGAGCTACAGTGCTTTTAATAAATGAAACCTTAATCACTGAACATCACCTGCGCATGTACATGAAATATACCGTCGATTCGATGCAAGTCATTATCGCTATCATACAGTTAATCATATTTGGTTTGGTATGGGGCGAGTGCGGTTGTACTGACGCTCTCAGTTCGAATGGTTGTTGACACTGATGATTTGGTTGATCCAACCGATGAAAGACGAAACTTTGACGTACACGCCGGGCACTTCATGTCTTCCGCAGCCGAAGCCCCAGGACACCAGCCCGCTCACCTCGTAGAATCCATCCACCTCGCAGACGAGCGGCCCGCCTCCGTCACCCTGTGGGGAGGAATACAAGAGTAGGGAAAGGTAGACCAGACACAGTCATACTTGGGTAATGGGTCTTGAGTTTTTTTCATACCTGGTTGCTGTGAAGAGCCATGCATGAGCTTCGATGTAGGGAAAAGTAAACTAGATCCAGTCATACTAGGGTAGTGTAGAGGATCTTGAGCTTTTTTTTATACCTGGCCTTCGGGAACCAAAAAGTAGGCCCAAACATACTAGGTAGTGGTTCTTGAGTTTTTTTCGGAACCTAGCACTTGCAAAATTCTGTAATTTGTTCTCGCGCCCTTCAAAATGTTGCAAGATAATCGGGCACTTCTAGAACATTGTAAGATGTCTTGCTCGTGTAAAATATCATACGTAATCAGTTCTTGCACCTCCAACATACCCCTAAAATTTTGTGATCTGTTCTCGAATTCCTAAAAAAGTTACAACATGCTCTAGCACCTTTGAAACGTTATAAAATGTGTAAAATAAAATATGTTTATATACACATACTGAACTGTTACCTCGCCCTTCTTATTATATACGGTAAAGCTGTTTTAGAAGCCAGAGAAGAGGAAGTAAGAACTGCAAACCGGACTAGAGAGACAAGGTCTAGACTTTTCATGCAGTTCAGTTAATAAGAAAACTGTGTCGCTATAGTGTGGGTCCTGAGATTCAGGTATAATATTTGTGCCATAAGTACCCTAATACAACACATACTGTATAGGGACTGACTTACTATTTGTTAGTCTAGGCTAATGATTAAAGAATAGACACATATTTTATATAATATTACATTAGGACCATAACAAATTAGAGTCCTCTCGGAAAAGCACAACTCGCAGCATAGCTAACACTACCTCAAGCATCAAGACTATGACAGACACTGATCCCAATCTCCAGACACAACTTTGTTTGAATTTCGCACAGACATTGCGGACACACACGGTACCTACAGTTGCCTAGACGTCCTCGCTGTCACAGTGGGCTGCAAGCATAAGATCTATTCGAAAAGCCGATGCGTGAGCTTTACAAGACAAAGGAAAACTGACATTATGGACCAAGTGCCGTCAGAACTAAGCAGCACCGTAATAAGCTGCTTCCCAACGCACGCCACGAGCCTAGGCTATCCTGCCGTATAGTACCAGTCGTGTATTAGTTATATTAAAAGGTACCGGTCGTCCATCCTTTGGAAGTTCTTGCGATCTGCTCTGTGGCCTCACCTGACAAGCATCGTGGCCGCTTTCGCCCCCAGCGCAGAAAGAAGAAGCTGGCAGGATGAAAATCTTCTCCGTAACAGCGTTGATTTTGCGGACGCATTCGTTTTCCGACACGATGGGTACTTCTGCTTCCCTCACCCTCAGGGGAATGGGCCCAGCTGAAGATAAAAATAACATAGGTATTAGATTAATGTGTACAGTATTGTGTCTTGGTAAAGAGGAAGTAAATACCGTACGTACTAGCAAAAAAATCATATTAGTTTCTTTGCAGAAGTTTCAGATACACGGCAGTCCTAAGCAGCTTGAGATTTCACAGCAACGGAGATTCCTCCAGAGCACTACAAGTCCTAAGTCCTTCAAACCCTTTTTTCATCTTAAAACCTACTATATTTGAGCAATTTACTCTTTCTTATATGAATTAATCTGTATTTCTCGTAGAATAGCTCTCGTTGAAATGTTGTACATACATAGACCACGCTATGACAGAAAAGGTGAAAGAAATACCCGTATATTTTCAGCCACGCACACAGACTTCACATTTTAGCTCTAAGGGCGGTGGCACACGAAAAGCAGTTTAGCGAGAAGCTGGCAGGCAGGCACACAGGCTGGCAGTTTTTGAGAAGCACGGAATGCATTGGAGCGCGCACACCGAACAGCGGCAGCGGCCTGCTCAACTGCCGCTGTTCGGTGTGCGCGCTCCAATGCATTCCGTCCTACTCAAAAACTGCCAGCCTCTGTGCCTGCCAGGTTCTCGCTGAACTGCTTTTAGTGTGCCAGCGCCATAAGGGTAGGAGGTGCATGTAAACATTCTCAAGCTCGTGCCAGAAAAAGGTAATTACATGTGGAAGTCGTACTTTCGCCCATATATCCATATCCGGTAACCGTGCAGCGCTTGCCCGCCTGTTGACTGACGCCTCTAGCAGGCAGACACACGAGACACACGCCTTTCTTGAGCTCGGCGTGGCCGGAGAGCTTGAGAAGAGCGATGTCGTTGTCCAGCGTCTGCGAGTTGTGGTTGTGGTGGATGTATGTGGTCGCGACTCGGAGGGTCTGAGCTCCAGGGGAACCGAAGCGAGTTGTAAGATCGTGGTCGCCCACCCTCACGTAGATGGAGTCGCCACTACGGACAATACTGTCGGGTGAAATGGAATAGGTAAACTTAATAGCCTTCAGCTTTGTCGTCTACCTTCACCTCGATTGAGTTGCCACGCTTGGGGAGTGGAATGAAATCGCTAAACTATTGTCACTCAACCTAGCGTGAGGGCAACGACAACCGGGAGGACAACAATTCTTATGTAACTCTAAAGCAGGACAGCAAAAACGGATATTGTGTGGAAATTTAAGCACATCAAATGAAGTTTACAGCCAAATCTGTAGAGCTCACAATCATCCGACTGTGGCTAAATCCGCCCTGGCTCGGTTGCTTACTCTTTCAGTATTTTTTTCTTGCTTGCGAAACACCTTTGAAGTAAACGCTAAAGACGTATTTTTCAGTTCCACCTTTGCCATGAATTATAATAGCCCCTAATGTCTTTATTTTGCGAGCTCTACTCATTTGCAATCGCGGTGCGCAGCAGTTAGCACCCATTAAGTCAAATGTCCAACTTATCGGACTGTAAACTCACTTTGTAATGCAGTGAGAAGCGATTAGCACTCACTGAATAAGTACAAGTATACCAGTGAATTAAATACTTGCCTTATAAGACTGTATACTCACTTTGTAACGCAGTGAGCTGCAGTGAGCACCCACTGAGTACCAATAAGCGCACCACCACAGAGATACTGGTTCTGTGAGTTGATGAGAGCTACCTGCCAGCACCACTCGCCCGGCAGCGCGTCCTCGCCGCCCACCACGCGGCCGGTCCGTCGGCTCTCGATGCCCTTCCGACCGCACAGGTGCTTCATTGGGCTGGGGGCCTGAGCTTCAATGATGGTTTCCAGGGACGCTGGATAAATTAAATGAATTTTGTTATCTAACTAGAGAACCACTCTCAGAGCACATAGCTACCTCCTCCAAGCAAGACATTGTTCACGAGAAATTCATGTTGCCCCTGAAACCAGGATTTATTTATTTATTTTTATCATCAGCAAAATTTGGTCATTTGTGCCTCTTAACATTAATCACAGTTTCTGCAAGTTTCCTGAAGATTTGTTCGTAACTCTTGAGTTACGTTCAAGCAAAACCTAAGACAAACAAATGGTCAAACACAAACGGACTACTGGGTCATCACTAACATTTCATCATCTGTGCCTTTTAACATTTTTAACAATTCCTGCAAATTTCATGAAGATTCAGTCATAAATTTTGACTTATGTTCCCGACAAACATAACAAACACACAGACAGATAATCGGGCTGACAGATCATCACAAGAATTTGGTCATTGCTCTTCGTAAGAATCCCAACAATTGCCAAAAATTTCATAATGATCCGTCCATAACTTTTTGAGTTATCTTGATTACAGACAAACCCACGAACTCCTACAAAAATACAACCTCTTAGGCGGAGGTAATAAGAGAGCAATTGCCAGAATACTAATTGTATTCTTTGATTGAATTATACTTTTGTCAGGGAGTCTGAGCTGGTGATTCTACCAAAGTAGTTATTGGAATCACATTCCAGTAGTAACTTCTGACTCCTCTGTAAATTACAGTAGTAAAATGCATGCAAAATCTTACATTTTGTGCTAGATGCAGGAGCAGGTCGAGGTGTCGGTGGGATAAACTGGGGTCTGGGCTGATCCTGTGTAGGGGGACGGTGGACAGATGGTCTGGAAACCTCAAGTCTTTCGCCTACATCTGGTCTCGGTGGTGGCCCTTGTCTTCTTGGAGGTTCTGGTTCTTCTGGCTGTGATTGGGGAACTGGAGGTGAAGGTGGCCTCGCCGGAATATGCTTTATGATGGGCTTTGGAGGTGACCTTGAAGGTGGACGAGGTGGTATTTGTGGTTCTCTTCGGGGTGGTAGTTGGTCATTTGCGTGTGATGCAGAGATGGGCGGTGGCGGGAGATGCTGGGTAGGTCGAGGTTCAGATGGTTGAGGCTGTGGAGCAGGGCTGTGAGGGTGAGGAGGCATATGTGCTTGGGGTTCTTCTTGAGGATGCAAATGGGGGTGCTGTTCGTGTGTTATCATATGGGGTGGCTGCTGATGGAACTCATGAGGATGTTGTTGGTGCTCAGGTTCACGGCTTGGAGGTGGTGGCGGGGGCTGTCTCAGCTGTGGAGGAGGTGGAGGTATAGCTTGGTTGAAGCTAGGCTCCCTGTGGAATTGTTCCGTATGTGCTTGTTGATGCAACTGGTGCAGAGAGAGTCCTTGCGACAGATGAGGCTGTGGGTGGGGGTGAGGGAACCGCTGAAAATGTTCTGGAGGGCTCGCACGTGATGGATCTTGAGGAGCCCCACCTTGATAGTGTGGACTTCCGGGAAACTCAGGGTTGTAAATATTGAAATTTGACTCTTGCTCGAATTGGCTATGCGGACCTTCTTGGGGGAAACTGTGGAAGTGAGGTCCAGGACCTTCGTAGGGTCTGCCGTCTGAATAGAACTGCTGATGAGGAAGAGGCGGGTGTCCCTCAAAGTGGTGAGGTCTGTGAGCGGGCTGCTCATCCTGTCTGTTGCCATATTGTGTCTCCGGAGGATAATAGGACTCGTCAGGTTGGCCACGGACGGGACCTTCTTCGAAGGAGTCTTGACTAGGCTCTGGATTTGTGACGTTTCTACGCGAATTTAGTAAGAATGACTGGCGTTCTAGATCTCGGATGGCTGATTTCGGAGCGCAGCACTTTTGACCAGAACGATCGCAAGCGAAGATTTCCGTCAGTTCAGCGTTACCTGGAAGCCAAATTATTTGCAATTAACTTGTTACTCTAAAGGTCATCTATTTCTACCAACAGGTACAGTACCCTAATCTAGCACAAGCGTAAAATCTAACTAGAAGTAGCAAAAAATAAGCTTATCTAACCACTTGGCAACGTAAATATTTTCAAGCAAAGCTTCAATGGCATAACCTCGAAATTGATCAAGTTAAATTTAAAAATGGATATGTAACTTCAACTGCTTTTTATGTTCTGGGATAACATTTGCTACTTACCGAAGCAAGTGAAGGATAGTATGGGCAAAATACAGGTTCCCGGACAATCAGGTTTCGGCGTGGTAGTGGTAGGTGCGGGAGTGGTGGTTGTAGTAGTTGTGGTGGTAGTCGTAGTCGTCGGGGGAGCAGTAAATGGCCTGTGACTTTCGGGATGTGGCCGACGGCGGTTAGGGTGAGGCCGACGACGGTTTGGCGGCTGAGGTCTTGAGCCCGGAGGTCGATCATCAGATGACATAAAGAACGACGCCAACGACTGAATTGCTTGCGGTACAAAGCTACCCACTGGATTGTAACCACCTGGACGACCAGGAGGACGAGGTCTTAAAACCTCTTGTCTTTCTGGTGCTTCAGGTAGGTGTGGGGCAGAAGTAGCCGCAGCAGCAGCTGCGGCAGCTTCTTGGGCAGCAGCCTGCTGCTTCCATTGCTTTTGAGCTTCTCTGTCGTCGCAACAGATTGTGCTCTCCATGCAAGTTGATCTCGTCAGTATATGCGACGGTTCTCGACAAAGCCTTATTCTGTTGACTGGAATACAAGTACCAGGACACTCTGGAATGTAGATGGTCGGCACGCTGTCTGTGGTAGTCACCGGAGGAGGCGGGGCAGTCGTTGTCGTGGTTGTAGGTCGAGGAGTTGTGCGAGTGGTTGCTGTAGTAGTAAAAATAACAACTGGTGCGGCTGTTGTTCTTGGAGGAGGCGGTGGAGGTGGAGGAGGAGGAGGCGGTGTAGTAGTAGTAGTTGTTGTAGTAGTCGTTGTTGTGGTAGTTTGTGGTTGAGTTATCGGCCGAGTGGGAGGACTAGGAGTAGTTCTCTCCGTAGTCTGGGACAACGTTGGATCGGCAGTGGTTGTTTTCTTGCGTTGCGTGAGGCAACAGCGACCATTGCGGGGGCAGACTGCGTCTCTGTTCACTTCATCGCACAAGAAAGAGAAGAAGGCAGCAACGCATGTTCCTCTGCACACTCTGTGGTCAGGTATCTCCATTGGAGGAGGTCGTGGAGGGCGTAGATTTGCACCATCATCACCCCCAGCTTGTCTGTTCACTTCGTTTGCAGAGTCCTGCAACAGGCAAATTTTGTTGTATGACATCATAATATTACCATTTCTAGGAGAGTATAGAGGTGCATACTGTCAGTTAGCCTTTAGCTATGAAAGGATACAGATGCATTGACTGTTATATATCTATCTATATTATTACTTGTCTCTTGTTTATTTGTGTCTTGTTTGACACATCTTTTCACTATTACACGAGAAGAAATTTGAGGTATTGGGGGGGGGGGGGCAGGCGCATTCTTTCCATGGATTAGCTCTTTAATTCGTTTGTATATGTGATAAAGAAGTTAAACTGAGCTGGGCCTCAAGAACGGGCATGATCAATTCAGCGGTTCCACGGGCAATACAACTGAAATACGTAACATATAATAATTTGACTTTGCTTACAGCCTGGGTGTTGAATATTCGTTAGAGAAGCAAGGAATCTGTTGATAATGAACCGAACGGGCCGCTCCTTGACGGGCAGAAGAGGACGACCGAATAGCGGGTGCTCTATGCCCAGCTAAATAACACCTGCTTTTTTGTGGAAGTGAAGACGATCGTGATGACGACCCAACGGGTCACGAGTCGTCTAGTAATTCACTAAAATTAACTTTGCAGCGAGCGGTAATCAACGGATTTTTTTTAGCCGTTAAGCCACTGTATAACTGCCTGAATTCCATAATCGGACAATTTTTTGCGTTGCTTACGTTTCATAATAGCTGTAATGACCTGATCACTCCATTTTGGTTATTTTATACAACAAACCCGAAAACAAAACAAAAAAACTTCAATCTGCTCACCGTACTTTGGGACGAATCACCGTTTCGGTTATTCTTGGGTCCTTTGATCATAACAAACTCCTTGGGTATCTCATCTTTTCCCTCAAAGAGGTTGTAGGGAACACAGCAGCGGAGGTAGGGCTTACATAACCCGTCAACATCGAGGGCTGCTTCGCAGTGGTTGCTGATACGCTCTGCCACGCACACTCCAGGGCACACTGTGTCTGTGTCGGTGATATATGCCATTATCAATATTATTATCGTATGTATAATACATGATACGTATACTTATACAGTGGAATTCCTCAAATAGAGAAAACCCTGAAAGCGAGACCCCAGAAACTGAGAAAACTGAGACTGTATACACCGCCATCGGTCGTGAATTGTAGCGATGGTCGACGCCATATTTTATTGAAAGCAAAAATTTGTAGTAAAACCAAAATTGTAGTATATTCAACTGTACAACTTTACGGTTAAGCTCTTTATGAAACGCCTGAATTAAGTGGTTTGAAATAAACATAAATAGAAAATATCGAGAATTTGCTTAATTAGGCATTTATTTTACCTGCAGCAAAGTAAAGGTAAAGTCAACTTCCTCGGCCGCCCTAGAAGCTCAAGTCGTAAAATATATTTTAAGATAACCAAAAAATCTGTTTGGGAGAATTTTTCCCAAATGAACCCAACGCACTGGTTCGTGCTGCTAATATAGGCCAGCTGACTCCAGATGAGCAAGTACAGCTGCAGCCGACCACAGGTCGTTAAAAATTATGGTGCGCGTAGCGGAAGGTTCAACGACCCGCGCCTCCTAGTCTCCCATTCTTGTGAAGGTAAGTGCTGACTCAGCATGCCGGGTGTCGCAGAGACCGTTCGGCTGATTTGTCGCTCGATCTCAGCTCCTTTAGTGTACTAGGCAAGCACGCATGGCCTACTGCTGCCGTGGGTATAAGGTAGTTTGGGAAGCTGTATTTATACTTCATTATATTGTACGTTGTAAAATGTAATTGAGTCATATTTGTGCACTGCTAGTAAAATGGTTACCTAAGTTAAAAGCTGCAACGTCATAGTCGTGACGTGATACACGTTTTACTCGAAATTTCCAACATATTTGGAGCATTTTTGCTTCTCATTTGTCTTTTGGGACAGACTTGGTGCTTATTCGCGCAAATAACACTTCTCTGCTCAAATCATTCTTCAAATGCAATTAATTTGCTCTTCACAAAACGAATTCGCAATGTCACCCGGAGCTCGCTGTGCTATCATAAAAAAATCAAGGAGATTGAATATTAAACCTCCTTGAACAGAATACACCATGCTGCCTTCTGCCGTCGCATACTCTACCTCTATCAGTCGTCAGAGTACCTATAGCGACATCGTTTGTTGGGCGACGGGCGGTGACGGCATTCACGGCAGCGACAGTTGCTAGTGTGAACCCGGCTATAGAAATTTTCGTATCCAAAAACCGCGGGATTTCTCTTACCTTCTTTTTTCTTGATTTCTGTCCTCCTCATTCCAGGCTCTACATCACCGCCAGCTTCAGGCGCTGGCGACTCCCTGGATTCGGCTGGCGGTTCGTCGGCTTGTGGTAGTTCGTCTTCAGATTCTCGTAGCTCTGGTTCACTATGCACAGGCTCCGGCTCTGGCTCTGGCTCCTGGCCAATATCGGTGTCTTGTGCTTCGGCTATTGGCGAAGCTTCCCCGACCCCAGAGTTAGGTTTGGGGTCAGAAGGTGGACGACGGTCCGGAACAGATTCCGGGGTAACGGGTTCATTGCCAGCACTGACAACGCTGTTCCACGTGGACAGACCTGGCGCTGCTTCCGTTGTCTGAAACAAGTGAGTGAACGTAGATCAAACGGTGCCGGTATAGCATGCGACCTAACAGAAATTTAGGTATCATATTTTGTCCCTATAACTTAAAGACTGCACACACCCTAGTCAAGAGAACGAGTTTCGCCATTTCGCCGTCCGAATGCGTAGGTGTGTCCATTTAAATTGTACACACGTGCACTTAAGTTTAATTTGTAAGTTCCTCTCATTTTGAAGAGATGTCCGAAACTAAACTAACGGCACTTTGCAGAAGAAGCTGAACTGACGACTACATTTTTACACCTTTTTTGTAAACTTAAAACTGTGCTTACGAGGGCTCAACGGACGATCAGCTGAGGAAACTCGTTTTTTTTTTTGACGAGCGTGAGTACAGGCTATTAGGTTAGGGGATCTATTTTGAAATCCGGACTGCTCCGGATTTTACTGAAAGCTTGATATTTTGTTAGTTTTTGATGCTCTTTCCAAAAATAGCAACCGTAACTTCGAAAAATTAATAATAAAAAAGTTATGAGATTTACAATTTTTTCCTGTCTATTACTGAAGCAAGTCAAACCTAACTTAATTTGAGCTTGCATTAACGGATCCGTATCTATGATACGGAATATTGATTAGCTCATTAAACAATAAAGAAAAAATCTAAAACCTGCAGCAGTTCGGATTTCAAACAAGACCCGGTTGCACTAGTCTGAACCCTGGACATTCTCGGTGATGGTAAGTGATGGTGACGTGTACGTGCGGTGCGCGTGTGCGTGTCTGCAGTGCAGTCACTGC
>LQNS02000228.1:6962869-7017381 GCA_001587735.2 Parhyale hawaiensis
CTGTTGCGCAACGTATAAACTGTACGGCACTTGTGGGGCCACACACGCACGCACACGCACCGCGCGTACACGTCACCATCACTTACCATCACCGAGAATGTCCAGGGTTCAGACTAGTGCGACCCGGTTAGGCACCTATTCTAGCAGAAACGAACCTATGCTAACCTAGCCTAACCTATCTTAACCAAACTTATCAGACTCTTAACTAACCTAATATATTCTAACCAAGCCTAACCTGATCCAAAATTTACCCGTACCTAATTCTTTCATTTCGAAAATTCGCTTTCTTTCTATAGAAAATCACTTCTTGATGTACGCCTGTACCAATCCTGACCGATGGTTCTTTGAAATAATGAAAATGCCCATCTTAAGAGACCACCTAACAGACTAACATTTCTAATGGTTTTTATTTTATTTTTGCTATATGATGGAATTTGGGATAAGATTAGGTAGTGTATGTAAATCTAACCTAACACATTCTCTGAGGTAAGCCACATACAACAGTATATAAACTGGGTCCGTTAAGAGACAGGGCAGGACGATAGCTGTTACAAATTTGGGACATACGCTCCCGTGTATGTATTAGGACTTTGCTCCGCATATAGCTACGTCTATAATAACTATTGCTGTACCACTTAGGAACGATAGAGTGAATGTAACTGTTATGAGACGTTGCACAAAATGTTGTCGAAAACGTACCTATGGAGGCCACGCATTCCATGAGAAATAATAGCCATTTCTGAGAAGCAGCGGAAGAAGTAGTGTTGGAAGTCTATTGAAACTGCTTCATATGATATTTTAGCAATCACTGGAGAATTGAAAGATTGTGTTTTTAGCTTTTAAAGCTACTTCGCTTTGCTGTTGTATTGTCCCTACAGTACGAACGTAACCCGAAAATAAAAAGTCGGGAGTCGTGATCAACCACAGCCAGTATAATATTCTGCCACGTAAATCACCAGTTTCATCGTCTAATTCGAAACTCCATTTAAGAGTGAGATGAAACTATGCATCCCAACCATAAGAAATTATAGACGACAATTAAAGACCATCTGACGCCTTCCTCAACTGTTATTGAATAATTGCCTATAAATTTACGCCAGGGCACGAGTATTTATAATGCGAGGTATGTCCTGCACAAGACATGAAAATATTGGCTATTTTGTCACTGCCTTCTGCTGTTTTTCTCCGTTGATCTAAAATTTCTCCGGTAATGGTTCCCGTGAACTTGACTCAGTTGGCGAAGACGGCGGAAGGCTTCCGGGTGCATGACACGACCATTGGCTAGAGTCCGGGTCAGCAACAGGCTTTTGAGTTCATTGAGGCACCGCTACCGGTGAGTGTTTCACTTTTGACCCACTTGCCAGGAGGGAAAGTTGACGGTGCATACCTCACTTTGGTGCAGTTTTAGACCTCTTTCTCAAAAACAAGTAGTGCACTTTACAAAGCGTCAATACGTCTAATCACTGGGCTATCGGGAAACTTTAAAATGTATGCCTCCTTTCGGAATTTGTTACAATTGGCCAAAAGAAGCAGTGCACCAGAAACTTCAACATTCAACTTCCTTGCGTCTTCATTTACGTGTAGATACAATTGTTCATTTGGCTCAACTATCATGCGAAAAGACGAACTCACACCATGTGGTACTGCAACATTTAACCCTTCCTGCATGATAGCATCTCTCAGTTGAGGAGGAGGAGGAGGAGGAGGCTAAGTGTTCGTGTGATGTCGAGAGAAATATATCCGATGAATAGCAAAATTAATGTGTATGTTTATAGGCATTCCTGTACAAATAAAATTGTATGAATAGTTTTTCCTTCAATGCAAGTTTTTGTCATTTTAGCTAAACTAATCATGCAAGATGGTAATTTTACACATACATTTCCTAGAGAGCTCAGCATATTTGTCTCGAGACTTGTGAAGCTTCTTAAAAATGTATTGAGCACATTTGTTTCCCATGACTATTTAACGAAGTTTCACTGCGTTTATGATACTTGATATACACACCGTAGGTTCAGTTGTATAAATTTTTAGTTCGCCAACTATGTGCCAACATATATCACTCTTAAATAGAAATTACTGTCTTACAGATACACTCGATTTCGTTTGAATTGATATCAAAATGAGCGCCGTATGAGAGGCTAACAATTTCAAGAGGTTCATTGCTATTTTAAAAAATAGGAAGAAAGTGGACTCCCAGCCTCGACATGCACTCCTTTTTTTTCATGTGCAGTAAATGAAGAAACAACTGCGTCACTTACACAGATGCATTTAGGTACATGAACCTCTTTCATAGTTTACATTTATAGAGTAGTTTACCATGTTACATTGAAGCACAGATTAGACTAGGTCACATAACCTGTGATGGGACGACTGCATCACTGGATACGATAAACTGAGTGAAGGTATACGTGATTAGTCGATCCAGTGATACCTAATCAAAATGACTTACCGAGGATTTTTGTTCCGGTACCTGTACAGGGACATCTTCTGCAGGGCCTGGAGCGTCGCCTGTGTAAACCAAATTATTTGTCAGCTGTTGCTACTCACATATATTCTACTTTAAGTAAGACTAAAAACGCGCAATATGATCTCACTGAATCTTTTTACTGGCACATTTGAAGATTTCATCTATGTCAGCACAGAAGAATATGGCAGAAGTTGATTAATAGTGATAAAGAGGACTATACGAGAAGGTTCTGAATATTTTCTAGCGTTGGGTAGTGGAAAATACATAAAAGCAGATACTATACGTAAAGGTAAACTTACAAAAACGAAGTAAAATGTATTCAGCAACCATCATATTTCTTTGGGACAGTATTCTCTGCATTGCTCTAATTTTCCTTTAAAGTCTTCATATCAACCTTTCTGAGGATACCTATACTCCTAATTCTAGAACTCCTGCAGATTGTGCCTCATTTCTACCCATAGTAAGATAAGTTTAATATTTTATGATTTGAGTCATGAACGTTTCAGCATTGTTGTGCGTATCATGCTGCATATTTCACTTTGATTGCTAGCGACTGGATTATTCCAACGCAATTCAAACCCTGCTCGATTCGTAGACAGGAACACCTGAACACGCAAGGCTGGAAATTTATGGAAGCTATAATGAGAGCAAAGGAGACCATGTGAATTTCGGAACTGGAATTTTAAAAGAGGTGCGGATTTAAAAAACAATAGCTAGATGCATGTCGTCGGGAGAAATTTTTTTGCAAATCTTACCATCAAAAATCTTCCGTAACTAATATTTCCCTGGTAGACAGTAAGGGATGACGTTTACTCAGTAAGTGATAACGTTTACAAATTTTAGCAGTGGATTTTATGCAGATATGTTAATTCACAGAATACAGTAACATGATGTGGTCTATGGTTAACTCAGTTGAAAATAAGTCGACGGCAAGATGATAGAGTCATGTAATTACCTTGCTTTGAAAAACTGTCATCTTCTTCTGTTCCACTACCTTATACAGTTAGCAGATATGACCGTTCGACGGCATTAAAAATAATAATAATAATAATGGTCCTATGAATTTACATTGCGTGACGCGTAGTAGTTTGGTGCACTTCATTGTAAACAGGATTCCAATGCGCAAGTAACATGCAGAAGCTCCATTCCAACAGACTTCCAATGCGCAAGTAACATGCAGAAGCTCCATTCCACCCAGTGAATCCGTGCAAGCTTTTCAGACACGTGCAATAAACAAATGAATTGAAAAACTACCATTTCAACCCGGAAACATGTAATATATTAAAAAGTGCGTGCCTATATATACTACTGATGTGCATTCTCACAGATATCACAACTCCGGAAAACGTGCAATGTATTTTTTTCGGTAATGGGACAGCAATATGCTGCAAATAAGTAACATGCAAGTTCCCTGGGAAACATGCAGGCAATATTTTATGAATTTCTACACGTTATACTTACGCAGCCCCTACTACCGTATGTAACAACCTCGTATTATCAACATGTAGATAGTAACAACGCGCACTCCGATGGCGCATCAAGTCTCTTTAGATGCGCGACTGTATGCTGGCCCATACAAATAATACGATATTATCTACATAGAGTCCTCTTGGAAACTCACAGTTAGCAGTTCAGCAATATTAACTGGAGTTCCCCCCGGGGAAGCCCGTATCATGGCAATGTTAATTAAAGTTCTTGCGGAAACTTACGACCCATAATTAAGCGTAATCAACCTCAATGACAAGAATCAGAGAGGTAGTGAGCCTCGAACAGACATAGATAACTTGCTGGCTGTGGACACACGAGTAAAGCCCCGCAATGTGGCTAATACAGCAGCGCTTTTGCTTCGCTGCAGCGGCTGTAATGCTGTTGGCAGCAAGTAATTACCGTAGTTGCCAGTTACAGTTAAAATCTATATTTCTACGGGCCAGAAACTTTGCAGCCGACTTAAATTACTGGGCAAGAAACCAAAATTGGTTACTTCCATAATGCTGTTCCTAAGGCAGCATTTCTCCAGCCGCCTGATAAAGAGTTACGAAGAACAGCTCTAGTTAATATGCGACTGTTAGTGCCTGCATTCTATATTTACTTGTTCAGTACCACCGTATATTTTTCAGTGTACATATTTTTTGCTTAAATTTTATCACTTTGGAAGTAACGAATGAGTGTAGGGAAGGTCTATAGCGTCTAAATAAATCATGATACAAACACACGTTCTTGAACCGAACATTAAAATGATGACGTGTGCAGTGCCTCACAGCAGTAGCATGGATACTGCAATTCACTCTCTTCCAACAGCGAAGCTTCATTTAAACGAATACGCAAATAAGGTAGGAGATCAGCGAATGAAGAGTGAACGAGGTTTGTTGGAGCAGAACCACGAAGAAAAAAGAACGCAGAATTTTGAGGTTTCATGGAAATAGTATTTCCTGTTGTCATTTATTCACGTTGTGGGTCACTAGTAAACAAATAAATAGAAATAGATCTATGAAAAAAATAAGCGTATGAAAAATCAAACATCTATTGGTGTTTACCATACTTAGTAGCTAGATGATGACACTGTACTTTACGTGAAGTTGATTTACATTTTATCCGTGCCTAGTTCCTTTTATTTCGACGGCAAATAAATAGTTTTGCATAGCTACCAACACACGAGAATACGTAAGCACGACCCCCTCCAGCCTAACGGTATGCAGAGGAACCGACTGCATGGCGTGTATGTACAGTTGCCGCTCATGTAAGTACTTGTGGAGGAGTGTCCATGTACAGTCCCTCCATACAGTGTACGTGTTGCTGTTGCTGCTGCCAAGATGGTGGAATTATGGTTTTTAAAACAGCACTTTGTAGGGCGACCACAAAGCAGGTTGCGGAATTTCAAGAAATTGTAACTCACAAACTATAAGAGATATGCATGTTCGAATTTACATTCATTAGATACTAAATACAGTTGGTAATATTTATTAGTTCATCCTTCTAGTTACGATAATTTGTGAGTTATAAATGTTCAAAATTTAAAAAAAAAGTATTTTTGTGGGCGTCATTTCTATCCAAAAGTCAAAAATTACTTTATACGTTCAATTAATCGACAACTTTCACTGTCCAATCATAAACAATTTTGTTGCTTGTTTGATCGCTTGATTGGATGATCTCTATATAGGGGAGCTTCCACATTTGCTGAAACTGAAGGGAGCTGTTGAGTTACTAAATGTATATAATCTATGTACCGAAGTTGACTGAAGTACTTCTAAGTGATAGAATAGATACTAGATTGTACCTCCCCAGAACTCCCTATAGCACACTGAGCAGATCAGCGGTGAAGAAGCGAAAGATATTCATGAGAGCAGAACTACGGAGAAAAGGAAATGGGAATTATGTTGAAGTAAAGACCGTTTTCCGTCGTTTACAGACAACGAAGACGACAAGTAAATATCTTCGGTATCACTTTTCAATTTTTGTCTTGCGGCAGAAATTTTGCTTTCTCCAACTGTAGGTCGTATTTTATCGCACTTTTATAGCTGTTATACATATTAGCTGTGTCGCACCTTTACCCAGGATATAAATGACTTATCTAATTATTATCCTCACTTTTTCTATATTTCATATTCAAGTGGGGACAACACAAACAGGCATGGCTAGTGTATCCACCATAGTAGAAACCACGAGCCTGAGCAGGGTTAATGAAGAGGTGCGTATGCAAATTTTTTACCGCCATATTTGCCAGCTGGGTATTCTACTAAATAAAAATTTCGTATCCATGACACCGTATTAATTTTTTCGACAAAGATCATCTGTTATTATTGTTATCCACTCTTAGTTCATTACATTTTTACATGCAAAATCCATGGTAACGCAATCAGTTTCTTCGATAGCGATTAGCTATCATTTATTTCTGTTAAAGATGTCATACTCACAATTAATTCATTGATTTTTGACGTACAGAATAATGCAATAACAGTACGTAGCAGCTTGAGACAGAATCGTATTTACCTCAGAAAAGATTTGACGTTTTTAGACCTTAAGCTACTGTGGTATTCCTTCAATAATTTATCGATCGTTAGGATATACGAGGGTTAAATCACTGTTCCTTCCACATCATTATAGTTAGCATGGTAAAGAAGGCGGTCATCGCAATGTTGTCAAAGATTTGGGTAATTTATTCAACGCATACTCATCAGCGAACTTCAAGATTTGTATTTAAATGTATATGCAACCTCCTGTTGCATATGTATTTCATATAGTTTTTAATAAACTTTTGGCAAAATAGCAATCAATGTCTTTTTTATTACAACCATAGGTGGTGTGTGTAGCGCCACCTGGGCCTCGCCCGAAAAATCATCAAGGTATCGGAGTATATACAAAGTCTTAATTGCGAGTCCATAAAATACAGAAGTGGCGGTACAGAAAATAGCGTAACAAAAATAACAGAGGAACAAAAGCACGGCAGGAATTAAGAGCATCGCCGTAATGCGGGTCAGCAGCTGTACAGCAGTAAACAGCTGTTATTTGTACAGCGGTAGAGGCACGCGATCGTCTGACTCATTGTCTTACTCGTACAGCTAGGTCGTAAATGAGTGTCTTTGATCTATAGTGAATCCATACGTTACTCATTGTGTCTTCCAGTACCAGCAAACTTTAAATAAAATGTCTTCCACAAGCAAGAGTTTGTTTCTTTCTTTAAAAATCGTACGTCATCTTGAGTAGCCAATCCAAAACTATCGATTATTATTGTTCGGCTGAGCATCCGACCGTCAAACAGGACAACAAGTCTATGAAAGTCCTCATGAGTTTTTGCAGACGATGACTCTAAGTTTTAACTCAGAATTAGAAACAATATTTACTTTCTCAGTGGATTTTTGTGCTTCAGAAGTATTGTAGAAGACGGGTGTTGAAAACTTAATTCATGTCGCATTTTGTGCACCTGCTTCACCACTTGAAAAACAGAGGGCAGCGGAAGGTCTCACTTAGATTAAAAAAACGCACGTAGCCGTCAAAAACACGTAAAAGCAATTTGGATTAAAAACGCGAGGAGAGTGAAACCATTTATTACAATTTCGTTTCATACTTCATTAATTAAACTTCCCCTCATTAACGCAACCATGATACAGCATTGTGGGTCTTTTTCAATGTCAAGTAGCTGTCATAAAAAAATGAAGAAGGTATTACTATCACCCGCGAGTGAAATGAAGAGCGGTGATAATATTTTCGTTGAAGATTTAAAAAAATAAACGTATACATTTATTTCTTTCTCTGTCCACCCAAAATGAAAGAGAAAGAGACGAGCAACATTCAGGATTTTTTTAGTGGGAGTACGGTGGGTTGACCAAGATGGGAAAAATATCAAAACTATAGAGTAAGCTGATCATCAAAAATGACGGCGTTGAATTTGTCCCCACCGCGGGTGATAGGCTGACGCCAAGAGGCGTTCCCGTTGATCAATATATTAACACGTAAATATACTCTGAATTGGCGATGTGACGCCATTGCGGTCAGAGCCAAGTTTTGGTGATCTTTCCTCTGCTTTTTGTTCCCTGGCGAGATCCGTATCATTGATTCACCCAGCTAATTAATTGTTTCCGGTATATATGTTTCTAACTCTGAGATACTTGGGTTAATTAAATATACAAATACCTACATAAAATACAATGAAAATTATTCGTATAAGTTTATCATCTATACTCTTATCATACAGTCAAGGCAGTTCGGTCGTGGTCAAACTCCTCTACAGCGGTATCAGTTCTATGGGTATTTTTCTGAGATTTCTATATATACAGGTATTGGGCGGGGCTGAGATATGGGCCCAACAAAATTTGCAACGCTATAGAGGAATTTGACCTTGATAAAATGGGCAGAGTGTATAGTTCGTTTTTGCAGACGATGACTCTAAGTTTTAACTCAGAATTGTCAAAAGTCGATTTATTTCTAAAGGAAAAAAAGACACGTTGGCATCTTTAATTGGCCGGACTCGAGTTTCAGTAAATTTTACATGCTCTAGAATCAGGGACAAGAATTAGGTATGATAAAAAAGAGAGTATTTGTATTTAAAGTCAAAAATAAACTAGAAGCGGAATTTTTATCAGGCCAGAGTTCATTTTCGTGGACCGGAGTATATTTGCTACATAAAAATATGCATTTTTTACCTATCTTTTCCGTAGTTTTCATAAAAATTAATCATTCATTGCAACCCAAGAGATAGTGTCTTTTTCTCACTTACAAAATAGCATCAGTTAATCGTATTGATGGATAAATATGAAATTTATTTTTTTTACAATATTTAACATGCAATGAAAAATCTATTGAAACTTACGCTAAGATGACACAAAAAAGGGTGATACGGAAAGATCCTGGTGACGGGCGCAATAGTAAAGTGATGGAGCCGCATAGCAGTGTTACGTGGTGAAAATTATTGAAAGACACCCTCCAGTTTTTCTTAAACCATATTACCCGGTACACGTATCTCCAGAATTAACGAAATGTGCATCAAGTATAGGAAATACAATGGGTAATTATTCATACTTGCCAATTTTTTTAAGTTTGACAATTTTTGCAGAGATTTAATGCAAAATAATTAAAATTTAGGGGATGGATATATATATATATATGACGCTTTGAAAAAATGCATTTGCAGTTATTTTTCAGAGAAATTAAACAGCGATGTTGCAAAATTTGACACGTGCAGCTCTTCCATGAATTATTGAATAATATGCAGTTTATTCCTCGACGGGTTTTAAAAAATTATTGGGCTTGTGAAGGTGATTTTGCACCTACGAGTCAAGTGCTGGTGCAGTTCTGCAATGTGACCTAATTTGTAAATTAGTGACACGAAAAGATAAGCACTTCATTTGCAGTGCAAAACGGACCTTAGAATAAATTCTAGCTCACAATACCAGCTGTAAAAACAGTCTGTTGAAGTCACAAGACCTGAAACTGGTAAGCTATGTGAAAATTTTGAACAATATGACAGCACATTGTCAAAGTGCGTCCAAAATTGTTGGGGCAAAATCCCAAGTATTCTGTACGAGATATTTTAGAAAAGATTTTTTTATAAAATAAGTTAAAGAACGGTGCATATTTATTTGACAGTTTACGGAAATAGCTTATAATATATAATATTACAATATCTCGGTTCAATTGATTCAATTTGCACGATAAAGAACTTCAACTGCGAGGTGTCATATGTCGTTATATTTTTACCCTCAAAATTTAATCAAACTGCACTAAATCCCGGAAGAGTTTCCTCAACAGCAAAAGATGATTTCGTATGATTTCCCCATTGCATTTGCCAGAATCGCTGAAGATTTCAAAAAATGTACAACTGTAAATAAATGTACAACTGTAAATAGATAAATGTACAACTGTAAATAAATAAACGTACGACTGTATATAGAAACTTATGAGAAATAGTGAAGGATGTCTTACAATTATTTTGACTATTTTAGGTTGCATGACATGCAAAACAAACTTTATTTTGAGAGATAGTGCATATTTGTTGAAATAATTTAGTTGTTTTCTTATAACATATATATACGTATATATACCTACTGGAAGATATATAAAAGTTTATATTTTCAAGTTTAGCAGCGTTGACTCCACCAGGACTTAGTAGATCTTACCTATAGTGTACCTGTCATTTATTTTATGTACAAAGCTCAAATGACAACCAATTTTCCAAAAGTAGAAGTCCCAACTAGACAAAATTTATATTCTGAATTTAATTTTGTGCGGAGGTCACGAAAACATTGCCTCCTGCAGAAGCGTTTTCGGTAGACACTATACTAGACAGCCACAAGTGTCTCTTGAAAAGAAAACATATATTTTATAGAAAATGAGACCGCCCCACTCATGCAGCAGCACAGGCACTCTCCTGGTGTATGTATCGTCTCTCATCGCCTAAGGATGATTCTTCATGATTCAAACTGAGTATTATTCCTTCTACTTTGGGCCCTAGAATGGTCTAATAACCTACAGGAATTACAACGCTGTTGAGTAACAAAAGTTGAGGCACAAATTGCCACTCTCCATAGTGTTCCTTTTACGTTGGACCCAGAAGTGTCTAAGTATTTACAGGAATACCAATTCCGTTGCGTAAAAACTCCAGCCACCTTTATTCAAGCTTGAGAGTGTTAAATTTCAATTAGACTCGAGAAGTTCCAAAGTACTGGCAGAAATGACAATTTTGATACGTACCTAACTAAACACCAGGCACCTACTATTCAAACTCGATAGTGTTCGTTCTTTACTAAGATTTAGAAATGTGAAAGCAGTAAACTAGAGGATTGCCAACTCTCTTGAGGGAAAAACCCGAGGCACCCACCGAGTCTCTTCCTGCGTCTCATCTTATAGCAGCAAATGTCTGAGGCGCGAGGGCACAGCGGACGAGGGCCCCTGCGGACGATGTTGTTGGCGGAGCAGATGAGGGAAGCATAGCGAGGGTAGCACTCACCGGGGCAGAGGGGCCGAGGACCTCGGTTTACAGTCGTCAGTGACTTGAGCAGTTCTGTGACCGTCGAAATGTAACACTTGTTCGTTAACTTCTTCGTTATTTCAGTGAATATGAGACGTGGTGTATATAAGTACGTCGTACTCCTAGAAACTTTTGTTACGTTAGAGGCGTCCAGATAGATCTCATTCCGTAATTGTTTAGCTACGTTCATTCAATGTATGTAATACGATAAAATTTATATTGCCAAATGTAGTACATGTTTGATTGCTTCCGGTCAGTACCCTTGCTGAATTAGTTCTTTCAGAACTGCCGGCATCATGTTTGTTCATGTTTACTTAACTAACTGACATGTTATTTTCAAGCTAGTAGCACGTTTTTCTGTTCACGCTATGTTCACTAGCTGAACTATTGCTTAAACTGCTGCAAACGTCTAGTGCTGATTGTTATGGTTACAGCCAGCCATGAAAATAGTGCAGTTTTTACTGTATTGAGGTGAGAAACTTTCCCCTTTATACGAAGTACAAAACTCTAGCGTTCAAACGCGTACTTTCGGCCAGTCATGGAATTGTTTCAAACTTTTAAGTCATTTGAGTGAGGAAATTTCCCTTTTTTTGTAAAGTTGGCCAAAAACCAGGAAACTTTCGATAGTAGTTTCCCCACAATTAGTGAACGTGCGAGAGTCGTATATAAAACATGCGAGACGAGCAAGAAGATCTGGACTTTCTATCAAGAATTATATAGCTCCAGTGACTCTTGCTTTCGATGGTCTGGTGCGGTTTCCACCGGTCAGAAGAAAGCTCTGACTGCCAAGCAACGACATGGGCATACGACTTTTTTCTGCGGGTAAAACTTTTGAAAGTTACCCTAGGGTATTAAAGATGATATTACAAAATACCATAGAATACGAGAGGCAAATGCCCTGGCACTTGTGAAGTGAATCTTCTTACAAATTTATGGCAACTCTACCCTTGGATACGTGAGGCAAGTACCTTTGTTTTCGTTAGGTAAATACCCTAGTCAAGGCTAGGCAAGGATACTGTACTGTACTATTGTATGTCAGGTGTAAATAGCTAGCAGTCAGTTCTCAACTATCGTGTTTTGTTCCATATGTACTAGTCCTCTCACCATTTGCTGGTATGGTATTTCCCCCTTTCTAATATGTCTAGCAGGAAAGGGAATTCGAAGTGATGTATAAGTGGAGCTCAACAGCTTACTGTTTAGTCTGACTAAGTAATTTCCTAATTGTACTCATGAAATTCTAAAAGCTTCTCTCGGAAGAATTCCGGAACGTGTGGCGTATGTACATATATGCACAGTAAGCCAATCTCGCTAGAGGGTGTCTGCCTCGATTTATCAATAAAAGAGAAGCGCAAAAGTTACCCTAACGNTGACTAAATAATTTCCCAAGTGTACTCATGAAATTCTAAAAGCTTCTCTCGGAAGAATTCCGGAACGTGTGGCGTATGTACATATATGCACAGTAAGCCAATCTCGCTAGAGGGTGTCTGCCTCGATTTATCAATAAAAGAGAAGCGTAAAAGTTACCCTAACGTCTCCGGGGCAATGGCCATTTGGAGCATGTTCGATTAGGTGCCAAAATTAAGCCTTCAAGGTTTGACTTCTTTGCAACTTCAGGCAGGTGCTCTGACATCAACCCGCTGAGTTGTGTTACAATCATTGACTCCAAATTGATTTCTCTTGAGACGTCCAAAAACTCAAAAACTCTTCAGCCGGCTCAACGTAATCGTATGTATCGCTTCCAACACTTGCAACGCGATTCAGTGTGGTAAAGCCAATGCTTCTGTTTGAAGTTCCGGAGAAGTCAAGCCTCGAAGGCTTAAGTTTGGCGTCCAATCGAACCCGCTTTTATAGCTGGCATGTGAGTGCCTGCACAGTGCACAAGTTTAGCAACATTTAAAAAGTACCCGCTTCAGTGAGAACCGCGAACTTTCTTACAGGGCAAAGTTTCGAAAGTTAACCCTAGCGCCTCCGACGCAAAAGCCTATTGGTTGGCAGGAGGGTGTCTGCACAGATTTAATAACGCAAGGAAAGTTCAAGCAGCAGCAGCAGTATAACCGCAGGATCATTAACCTTCCCACTCGGGTAGAGCTTTCGAAAGTTACCCTTACGTGTTGCGTCGTCTAGCAGATGCCAGCCTTCGTAACAGGAGCCACAGGCGGAGCTTAATCGCCGCACAACGTTCAATTGTTATTATTATTATATAATCTCTGTAATAATCAGCACAACACTAAAGACAGAATGAGTTACGGTGGTGCATAACATCACCAGTGAAGTTATCTGAAGCCTTGCTAAGTGACGAAGAAAGTACGAAAGTATACGAGCAAGCAGTGTGCATGTGGGAACTACGTGCTCAGCTTTCAGCTCAAGTCATGACAGATTTTAGTTACAGCTTCTACAGCCTCTGCTAGCACTTCTGCCGCTTGCAGTTATTATTATTATTTATTTTCCGTTATACCTCTGCCCGTGTTGCGCCCCTCTACTTCATTTACAGCGTTTATCACTGTCGTACCCATCTACTATATTCATAACGTCTATCCCGTCGAGCCCATCTATTCCATTCATAACATATTCCATTACCCTTAAGTACACCTGTGGTGTCCAGCTAAAGCCTCCAGAGGAGTTTAATACAAGCCAGTAACATGCGCTGCTGGTATTTGCGTAGCTTCTACCTCTAGCTGTCATTCTTATTTACTTCATACACTGCGTCTACAATAGTCACTCCAATCTTTTGTTTTATGACATCCATCATTGACTGTCGTGCCAATCTTCATCCTCCAGAGCGTATTTACCTCATACAACTAGGGCGGGGTACTACCCAAGCAACTTCCAGTACCGCTGTATCCATGTACCGCTTTCACAGAATCTACCGTTGCCTTGCGTTGCCGCTCCTTCCAAAGTGTCTACTGCTACCGATGCCCACCTCCTATCTCGCGATCGACAGAACCCCTGCCTTGCTAAGCCTAAATCGGAGCTATTTTGCCAACCTCTTTTTTTTTTCTTCTTCGCCGTGTTGAGGTGACCTCGAAGGCCGTACGTAGCCAGGGATGTTTGTTCTCTAGACCGCCCGCCCGCAACCGTCACCCGCTTCCTAACCGTTAGACCTGCCCGCTTATGTTGCTGTAAACCCAAACCAGTTTTATAACTGAACACCGCCGTTGTCGGGGGGCAAACCTGCCGGTGTCTTCATTGACTGGGTATATGTGCAACGGAGGAGGTGCACCTGAGGCCTGAAGGATTTCAGGTATCTAGGTCAGCAATTCGACGATTAAAATAATATTCATCGCTCGGGTACGTGCTTTCATTGCAACAAATTCTTTGACACAAGTGCAAGAACTCTTATAACGTATGTTGCAAAGTTAATTCTTGTCGTTACGCATTTGTTGGTCACCGGTGTAAGTTACATAAATGATATTTATTGCAAGGTGCTGCGCTCTCCAGTGAGCAATTTAGATACTGTAACACGTACTGCAAAGTTCAGGGCTTTCGATGTTACACCAGTCTACATAATAATGTCTTGCAGTGTTTTGTGTTTAACATCCAGTTCAAGTGTAATTAATTTTGTAATACTTGCGCTCACTGGGCGCTGGAGCAGTAAATTCGATTGCAGTAAGTTAGTTACATTTTATTGCAATACTATGCGCTTACGATATTACAACCATTTCGCTTTTGTGTTATAACTTAGGTGCTTTTCTTACAAGGTCGCGTTCTTTCAATATTGCAATTATTGTTGTTATTCTCATCATTATATTACGTTGCCACTGTCATGCTGTTCTTCTTTAGTAGGGGTATTCAGTTCTTAATACTCTTACGTACAGCTTATTTCGTTAACACATTTGCCGAAGAAGCGTTAGTTAACAGGAAAAGGTTCCCCAGCTCTATGTTATAGAGGAATTTGTTGCATACTTCCAGACGAAACGTGAATGAATCGATTTTACGTCAGGATCGTTCGTTTCTCCTAATAAAGGATTACGGGTTTGGACGGCGCCTAATTAATGCCAAGACTTTGGACTTGGCTTAGGCATTTTATGCCTCGGATGCTAGTCCTTTTGTGAACCAGTGACGTTTACTGGACTCGAACCCGGGTCCTATTGATTAGGAAGCGGAAACTGTACCACTACACCGCGACGCAACATGAAGATTCAACTAAGCACAAGCCTAGATATAGACAATGTATGCCTGGCCCATGGATTCATCAGTCATTATATAAAGCACCAGAGTGAAGCATTTTCTTTGAATATAATGCAATTAGGTTAGTTACAGGGGAGTTATTTATGATTACATCTGTACAGAGTGTAAATAAAACAGAAGAATATGTACAAAAAGCATTAGTAAATAACTACTGTTACACATATACAAACAACACAGAGTGAACGCCTTAAATCATGGAGTCACACTGCTTTCTCTATAAACATTTAAATTTTGAGCACTAAAATATTAGTTAATCGTGTTAACTTAACTAAGCATAACTAATTAATTAGCACTCAAAATTAAACTTTTCCTAGTTGCATAAATTTTATTCTATTATAACTGAAGCGATCTCTGCGGGAACTATGTAGAGAGTTTTGTACCTTAATTGGGGTCGAACATGCACCGAACGTGAAATATACAGTGCAGTAATATACACATATAATACTATAACATGCGTGTAGTTCTCATATGCGTCTATGTACAACCTGTTAGTTGCTAGTAAATACCATAGCTACTGTAGCTATGCAATAGTATGCATGTCCATTGTTACCACTACTACTACTACTATTACTGTACCAATAACCAGTCTACACCCACAGTCAACTTCTTCAATTCTCGTAAAAATAGTGTTGATAATAGGGTTAACAGTATTAACATTACTATTAATAAAATATATTAATTACTACTATTGTTAATTAAGGATTAAAAGTGAGAGTTAATACACTAAAACTACGGCGCGATTGGCTAAAAAAATTCCATTTACCTCCTCAGTAGTAGATGCATTTTTTGCGATACAGATTTGTCTTTTTTTTAACATAAAACAATTAAAAAAAAAATCACTTGTTTTAAGTTACCCAAATTCAATTTGATACTTTCGATTTGCATTTCATTCCGATTAAATTCATGGAATCTTTGCGACTTATTTCAATCAACAAAAAAAAAATTACTGATGCGATATCATGACGTAATTAATACTATTGGTATTAGATAGCATGACCCAATTTTATCATCACTATGACATTTGATTTACTTTCAGCGCGTATGTCTTCGTGAAACTACTTTTATCAAACAAGCACAGGCTCTAAGGATGGAATATCAATGCTAGCTCAATCAGCCAGAAAGTAACGGTCCTACTAGGAAGTGATACAGTAACACTGGGTGAGAAGATACGGCGTTGGTGCGCGTCCTCCTCACCGAAAAAGATCCATTCGTCAGGACAGAGAAAGTCGTAACGCGCGTGATGCAGCCACCACATGACAATCTTATCAATGCAAATCGTGAGATTCTCTCAGCCAATCGCGACGTATGACCTAAATGCTACTGCGGTCTACTAACTACTACTACTGTTGTTAGAGGTTACCCGAAACACTAGAGTTACTACTGCACTTGCAATCATAAATATGACTGTGCAGAACACACCATATTTGGTATTCGTTTTTGGATACACTTATTATCTCAGAGTTCGGGGAAAAACGCGTATTACCCACAGAACTACATCGTAACCCTTTACGCCTCAGAGTTCTGCTTCAACATAGTGAATTTCACGCAGTATACTGTATGTGTATTTATTCTATGATAGTTTATAGGCTTAAGGTAAATTAATTGGCTGCGTGGATAACCATTTTGCTGAGTGTAGCCGTACGGCTACGTTAATGTCTGAGCTGTTCGCGACTGATCAAGTTTATTGAGTTATATTTTAGACTGCGTGTAGCCTAGTAGCCCTCCATACAGTGGATAGAATAATAAACTAGTCGTATTTTAGCTAATTTTTACTGTACTCGTTGAGAAAGAAAGCGTTATAATTTCTGCATTTGAGTATCGACGCCAACTGGCGAATACACCGTACTTTTTCAGCAAGCTCAAGAACACAAAAACATTTTTTTTTTGACTTACGTTAACTTATAAAGCACTTTCAGGCGTAAAGGGTGACTGTCTTCTAACCAATGAAATGCTATACAGAGATTACCCAAGTAATAATAGAATACTGTATCTACTGCTTGCCCAGGATGAGATCCCTGGGCATATTTTCGTCTCTACGAAGCATCTCTGATATTGAAGAATCAATGTTTCTATGAGCCCTCTATCGATACCAGTTCGAAAACTACAAAGATCGTGGCACATAAATGGGTACTCACTGGCGAAGGTGCCGGCAGTAATGGGTTCGCCGAAGTCCTGTTCCTCCTCAGCCAGGACGGAGGCCGAGCGCACGGCCAGGAGCAGCAACAACTGACACACAACTTTACTTCTCATTATGGCTGGCGACTACTGCTATGACTCCATAGGTCACCACTTCACAACTGTAAATTTAATAGAGCACTGGATTTTTGTCTGCTCACTGTGCTCTTATTGTTGAAATTCTATTTAGGTGTGCACAATTTGAATATATTCTGCTTCCACCGTACCTACATCTTCTTCCAGCAGCGTTGTCTGTGAATATCGACCACTTCCAGACGAATGCCTGAAAAAGAAGAAAATAGATGTTAGAGTGAGACACAATTCTCTATCATCTTATAGGTAGACGAGGTCAGAGGTTTACATTCGCACTCTCATTATTGCAATATTTTGATGCACACAGCCAAACCTGTATCAATTTTTTGCCATACTGCTCGCAGAAAATGATCCCAGACGAAGAAAAGAAGAAGCACCACCGCAAAAAGATGATTCGCATGCGTAGTCTATACATATGTTGTTGAGGAGCATTTGTGGGTACGTCAGCGCAAAACACATGACAATGACACGTAAAGAGTCCAATGTGTCGATATGGAATGTTTTTCGATATTTTGATTAAAACCAGGCAGGCATCGTTTAAGATACGATGCGTAACGTAAGAGGCGTTTCTTGAAACTTTAAATCATCTTCTACTATGCCTCGTAAATATATAGTAAGACACGTCTGGTTTGTTGGCAGAGAACCTTTCTCGTAGCCTTAATTTATCGTCAAATGTGTGACTCATACTGAGGAGATCTACATGTGTAGAGGACGTTTCCCGATACTTCGAGTTTCTCCGGAGGTTTACCAACAGAAGGTTTTCCGGTACCGGCTTCTGAAGACCTGCTGCTTGGCTGTCCCGACGCGTCTCGCTTTCTCTTTTCGAAACACCGGCGCGACCGCAAGCGTCTGCGGCATGACCTGGCTGTATCGTACATGGCGCGTGTGAGCACAATGTTATTCCTACGGAAGTTCTCAATGTCTGAGACACGATCTAAGTGAGCTGCAGAAGGTGCAAGAATGAGTGGTGTAGCTCGATGCGTTAATTCGGCAAAATTAAACGTTTATGTAGCGTCGCGTTTCGTGTTTGGGCTGGGGCAAGTTTGGAGTTTTGGCAGGGCTAGGTTTCGAGTTTGAATTGGAAGAAGTTGTGGGCTCAAGTCGACTTTGAGTTTGTTTTCGGGTTGGACTAAGTTTCGCGGTTTAAGGCATGCTGTTTCGTAGTGGGGTTGGGCTTAGTTTCGTGGTCAGACTATAAAGTAAGTTTCGTGGTTGGACTATTGGGCAAGTTTCGTAATCGAGTTATAGGTTAAGTTTCGTGGTTATGGTTGGGTTAAATACCGTGGTTTTATGTTGGGCTGAGTTTCGTGACGGGTCGTTCTAAGTATTGTAGATGGGGTTTTCTACGATTCTGTATTCCAGTTGGTCGAAGGCCCAGTTCACACGGCATTTATCTCAAAGCGTTCGCTCATCCATTCGTCCAAATATTTTGTAGCGTCGTTGTCAACACAACTTTGTGTACGCTACAAAAAGTTATTAAAATGCTTGCCGTCAAATCAGTTCCTCGACACGTGTCATTGGGCAAGTTACGGATATTACTTCATATTTGGAGTTAAATAAAACTCAGAAACATTGCATTTCTCTGCTGTTTCTACGGCACAAAACACACTTGGACAAGTGGCTGAGCGGACGCGTTGAGATAACGTGTAAACTAGGCATTAGGGTAACATGTCATGTACCCGTCCACCATGCTAGTAGCCGTCCACTTGGCTTTAAAAGCTTCCCCTGTGAAAACTAGCAGTGCTAGAGAGCCGTACATAGGCTTAAACTGTAAGGTACTACTTAACCTACAGCTTAAGCCTATGTACGGCGTTCTAGCACTGCTAGTTTTCACACATGAAGTTTTTAAAGCCAAGTGGACGGCTACTAGCATGATGGACGGGTACATTGTTACCCTATGAAGCTTTTCGTTCTAGAAGGATCACCGTTAATAACAAAATTCTATGATGAAGCTCCAGCAATTACCCTAGACGGACTACTGCGTAATTTGTTTCATTTGCAGTCAAACCAAGTAAATAACGTCTTCAACCATAACTATACTGTGAGTATTAATATAAATATACATCAGTTGTATCTAAGCAATTGTATATCTCCGAAAAGAAATTCATTCACCAGCGCACCAAGAAATCTCAAAACCATAAATCCGTGCACCGACGGAAAACCCTTCAGTATATCGTACTGTACAAGTACGAAGAAGCAGGCGCTTTTCGTCGGAGGATTCGTGCCGGTTTTGGGATAGTGTTTTCCCGAACGCGCGGAGACACGACAGACGGACCCGCGGCAGAGTACGGAACNCGTACACCGACGGAAAACCCTTCAGTATATCGTACTGTACAAGTACGAAGAAGCAGGCGCTTTTCGTCGGAGGATTCGTGCCGGTTTTGGGATAGTGTTTTCCCGAACGCGCGGAGACACGACAGACGGACCTGCGGCAGAGTACGGAACTATCCGCATTGTTTCGTCGCCTCGCCGCGTACAATAGTGGGAGAAAGCGCGGGACGGCATCCGTCAGGGAAGTGTGATGCGGCTGGTGCTGAGGTAGTTGTGTCAGTGCTGACATCATTGTGCCTGTGCTGACATTATTAAGAATAAATATAAACTCAAGGAAGAAAATGTAGTTTATGCTGCGTAAGGTGGCTCCCGGTATAGCAAGTGGCAATTGTTAGCACTGTTAGGTTAGTTGAGAATAGGTTGGAGCAGGTTCGGTTCAGTTAGAATAAATGCGTAACCAAACAAGAATACGTAGTTTACCTGAATCACAAGGTGACATATTATACCGGGATCAAGTAAGATTTAGGGTATGTTAACCATCGTCGAACTGTCCCCCTTTATGGATCTTAGGCAACTGCGCTAATTAATTTTTTGAAACATTTAAATCTAAAACAAGCAGTGCAGCCTCTAATTCTAAGCGATTCTGGGGAAATATCTTTTTGAAATGTCAAGAATGGCTGAAGAGCAACTTTACTGCTTCTGACTATCCATGGGACCACAAGGGATGCAGCAGTTAATATTATCTTCAATATGTTGAACTAACTCCCCTCGTCACTTTGAGTAGAGTCAAAAACTTGCCCCCAATCACCGTTTTTCCATATACGTGGGCGTCAGCAAAATCTTTGATGCATACGAATAAATTTATTGCGGAATTAAATCAAAGTTTAGATATTTTTATTAATAGCTGCAACTACATATACAGCTATACAAAGCATGGAGATTGAAAAACTTATATTCCAACTTTATCTTACTGCTTGGACCTATCAGAGTATATATAACGGGCACTGTAGCAGAAAATTAGTTGTTGTTGTTAATTTGCCAACGATTGATTTAATAAAAAATTAGCTGCAAGTTACAAACAATAAACTAGATAATGAGAAGTTTTAGACCTAAATTTATGCAAGCCTTATCTACCCCTTGCATTTAATACGGCATAAACTGAGCCTGCCTGCCTGAGTCACATCCCGTCCCCTTACGACAATAAACTAACACAACTGCACGAGAACTGTTGTTCACCATTCGCATAATTTATTTTCTCTGCTTTCTTAACGCTGCAAGAGCCTGTTGTTTGCGCTGTGGTTGTGGGAATTTATCAGTTTTCTTTTCCTTTATTATTGTGTTGAAAGTTAAACAGCGTAGTGGCCAAACTATAAAGTCTGCCTGGATATGTCTTATTTAACATTAATTCATTTCACACCGTTGCTTCATAGATACGCAAATATAATGAACGCGTAGCTAATTAAAACTCTTTACAGCAGTATGGATATGCACAGCTGCATGTAAGGAATGTGATATACGTTTTGGACAAGTCTGCCCTTCGTTGAACAACTTCTGAATTCATGCGTCGTAAACTGAAAGCAAACATATGTTTCGATGTAAAAAACGTAACTAGCACAACTTCATCACTTCATTTTACAACTCCTTTCGCATACAGTTGTATTATTAATACATAGTGTTGTTTAAAAGCGTATATTGTATATTTACGGGTCGCTTGGCGGTAACAGTCAAGGTATATCCAGTTAAAATGTTGTTGATTCAACTACTGAACCGTAGTAGCTGCTTGAACTGCAGATTCACGACGCCTGCAGAGAGAGTGCTGGGCGTGGTGTTGTATAACCAACAGCGTTTGGAAAGTAGCGCTCATAACATTCCATTCACCTGAGCACAACCTCGGTGGCAGCTCTATGGAACATTTTACTCCATTACGCGACTAGAATGACGAACTGTTCGTCGTTCTGAAGCTCGCTTACTTATATATCGTTTGCGTAACACAGCTACTGATGTTACAGAAGATAATAAATCTCAGTTACAAAGTATGGTATTTTCGTGGCGATTGACATGAATCAGATGAGCGTTGTTGTGACAGACATGTAATACGAGAAAGTTTTTAAAGTTCATCCCCCTAGCCTATAAGCCCAATGCAGACGAGCAGCAAAAGTTGCCGAGAGTGGCATTTCGCCAACATATGCTCTACCAGACTCGCCGAAACAATTACTTGAGGAGTAAATTCAGCAGGATGGTCTATGCCAAGCTTTTCTTTTTTTTTTTGTCTTGTACAAGAAATTCAAACCAACATGTAGTCCAATTTTCCTTTATCTATCCACTACAACGGTATGTGACGCCTGCATTTTTCTTAAAACTTTACTTTAAATGGTTGTGGTTCAATGTTACAGGTATGAAGGGAATTTGTATCTCTGTTACAACGATCGTAGCCAGCAGGAACGTACATGTCAAGTTTCGTTTATAAGCTTCAACTTCGTGCAAAACACTCAATCGCGGAGTACTACAGTATGTATTAGGAATAAAAATCAGCGAATAAACGAGCAATGAAATTTACGAAGTCAACATTTTCCAATTCTATTTTATGTAAGTTGTAGTAATCTTACTCCAAAATAAGAGGTAGGCAGTGTAACTGCAAGAACCTTCCCTGCCGATAAGTGTGCTTTGAAATATCGCGCCAAGCTTTACGATTTGACAAATTTGTCCCGTTGAAATCAACGAATATATCGCTCGTCTTGGCACGCCTTCCTGAATGAATATGTTTAGCGTTACTAGTCAAATTTTATTCGGAAAATATGTTATTACTAGCGGGAATCGGGGATATTCCACGGTTGAATAAAGTCTATGCCTTCCAAAATTAATGAGACCACGTTACGCTATTGCAATTTACCAGAGTTTAACCTAAAGCAGCTCTTCTAACGTAACACACCCCGTCTAAGATAACGCCTGTCACTCAACCCTGACGAACGCTTTCTAGTTCAATAATGTCTGTCTACCCTAATATAATAATTATATTGTATACGTTAACTTAACCCGCTGGTGGCCCGTGAGAATTCCAAGATTAGCTAACGTTCTCACTTTGTAAAATGCAGCAATCCTCAACTTCGCTATTACAGCTCATTTTAGCTTGACCTAATTTTGTGATTAAGCTTTTTATTGTTTCCGGCTCCTAGTATGGGTTTAGCTGTAAAATAGGTCTCATCCCTGCCGGCCTGATCTTCCATTAATGAAACGCAAGATGTGTAGGCATGAGTTTTGCTAGAGCAAAATATCCCCTTTGCAAGACAAGGTGCGAATATCAGCTTGGAATTGGGCACACGTTGAGCAGCACTAAGAAAATATAGAGTTCAGTCAAAAGAATTCACCGGAAATGCTTAGGGCTTACTGTCACCTGGATACCAATCGATTGTTGAACCTCAAGCGTCAAAATTTGGCTGAAATGTAAATTCAATATAAAAAGCGTCAGCACAGCGTGAAATTTCAGTTCAGCTGCATCTAAGAGATTCAACTAAAGAAAGCATTACAGAATTGGATTACGCACGAAAAGAACGAAAACTCCAATCAAGACTGAGTCTCTCAAGCTGCTAAGAAGAAATTCATCTAAAAACTAGAGCACTCTGCGAGCGCATACCTCCGCCAAGCGAGGCAACGGTAGCAAAAAAAATCAAATTGGCTCTGAAACCATAATTTTCTCTGTATAAACTCCAAAATCTATTCATTTGTGTCTTCTGATAGTAATGTAATAACAGCTTGTGCAATTTTTGTGGAGATCCGTTCATAACTTTTTGAGTTATACTGCTAACAAACGTTATGACAAACATGAGTGAAACATACAAACAAACCGATCTGGACCAAAATTTTATCATTTATGTCTTTTAACAGAATTTAATTTAATTTAATTTAATAAAGATACATTCATTATTTTTTGAGTTATTGTGCTAACAAGCACAAAATTAAAAACAGTGACAAAGGAACGTACGAACGAACAAACAGATCATCACTAAAATTTAGTCATTTACTTGTTGTTATACACGTAACAACACGTGTTGATTTCATAAAAATCTATCAATAACTTTTCGAGTTATGGCATTGAAAAAAACGAGGCAAACTAACAAACAAACGGATGGACATATCTTCAGCAAGAGTAAATCATCTGTTTCTCCTAACATACCTAACAATCCCTGTAACTTTCGTTCAAATCGGTTCAGAACTTTTTGAGTTATCTTGGTGACAGACTGAGAGACAAACACACAGACAGACAAAGAGACAGAAAGCCAGACTGACAGACAAACACGACGAAAACATGACCTCCTTGGCGGAGGAAAATATGAGACATAGCTTATGCCCGATAGATTAAAAAATATATCAAAAATGTTGCCTTCGACGACTCCCGTCTAATGAACCATTGGAAAGTTTCTCCGTACCCATCCGATGATCGATGCAGCTATGGATGCAGTTGAAACCTGTTCAAATTCCACAAAAGAGAAGCAATGGTCTTCAGTGATGTCTCAGACCCGCATCATCACAATTGCCCCTATCTAATACTGAAGGAACCTATGCAAGTTCAACAGAAAAGAATACAATTCAATTATGATGCAATCGGAACCGCATCATGCATAGAAAGGTTGAAAAATGTCCCACGTCAGGCAGTGAATCTTCTACCGAAGACCTGCCTAAAGGTAGCAGCTAAAATTTGAACTTGACTCCTTCTCCTATTCTCCTGCAGCGTATTCTAACTACATATCTGGCTGGCCCTATTAAAAGCGTCGAGCGCCATGTGCAAAACGAAAATAATATGTAGTGAAAGAAATCAAAAGCGGTAGATAAGCTACAAGTGAAATGGTCTTGATGTCTTTGCTTAGCCGGTGTTCACACGTCCATCAACGTTACGCGTTCAGTCAAACTGATGGACGCGGCGCGTTGATTTGATAGAAGCGGCTGCAGCAAATGCGGGAGACTGAAGGATGAAGCACGTAGCATTTTTGAACGCATGGCCTGATTCAAGTTCAGTAAACAGAACCTATAAATGCAGAATTAATCATCCTCTAAAGCATTTTTAAAACATAAAAAATGATTTTTTTTCGTCACTTTAACGATCGGAATCACTCTATTTCCATTTAGAACAAGAAAAGTAGTTGAGCTGAAAATGTTTTACTAAGAACACAGACACGGCGTGACGCCATTTTCGATTTCACAACGAAGCGAATTGCTGCGTGTTGTTTTCATGTTTATAAGTGTATAAGGCTATAAATATTTTGAAGATAGGCTGTTCCTGTCAAATTCAGGCTATAAGATTATGGGATACGAATGTGACCTCAAACCGACGCGAAATATAAGCGAAAGTAGCTATAAAGAAACGAGATCATAAGTGAACGCGTGGCCTTATTCATTTGACTGAAGGATATTTCTACGTGCGGACAGCGACAGAAGAAGCTCACTCACAGCTCGTGTTCATTTTCGGGGTGAACTCGTGAAGATAAGGGACGAGTGAACTGGCCCTTAAGAGGACAGCTATGGTTCAAGTTCATCCCAGCAAAAATTAGAGCTTCTTACAAGTTGAATTTCACCCCGTCTTATATTGAAAAGCGATACGTGCAGACGTACGGACGGATGGAGCCTCAAGCAGAATTATAATATAAATTCTACTGGTTGTTCCGTGCGTTTGTCTGTACGTTTAGCTTTCAGCTTTACAACAGTTCACTTTCTTAGTGTTATCTAAGGCAAAAATAGCGATACGGACTCGAGAATAACAGAACTTGGTTTTGAGCTTCCACTCTTCACCGGTCATTATACCCGATACGATTAAAAACTACATAAAAAATATTGCCTTAGACGAATCCCGTCTAACAAACCATAGAAACGTTTCTCCGTACCCATCCGATGACGCTGCTATGGATGAAGCTGAAACCTGTTCAAATTCCACAGAGCAGAAGAAATGTTCTTCAGTGATATCTCAGAACCGTATCATCCTAATTGCACCTATCTAATATTGAAGGAACCTGTGCAATTTCAGTAGAAAAGAAGACTCTTCAATCATGACGCCTTCGCATCCGTATCATGCATAGAAAGACTGCATGCAGAGAAAGGTTGAACTGCAGTACGTCACCCTCTGTAGCCATTGGCCTGTGAAGATTGAATTAAACGCCTGTCTTGTGGACTTCTATACAGGTTCCTGTTGGCTGGCTTGTTTTCGGAAATGCGATAAAATATAGTTTTTAGACAATTTAGACAATTAAAAAAACTGCAACTTCCGCTACCAGGCCTACGATCACACGGGAAATACCAAGACAAGTCCCTATTACATGCGAAACTGCTAATATACGCGATAGATACGTTCACGTACGAAAACTTATTGGTTATAAAATCGACTACAATTTCCCTTTGTAACTTTCTTTAAGCGTAAAGAAAACATATATGGAGTACCTGGGCAGACATTTGCACAGTGACTAGCCCTCGTAAATTCTGAACTACCACTGTTTTCTCATTTTATTTTATATTCAGTGTTCTGGGTCTCCTTTTATCTTCAGTGAACTAACAATAAATTAATGTACTTTCACTTGAAAGACGATTGTAGCCGTGGGGTACCTCGGAACGTTACCAGAGACAATTCTTTTTATGAACCTAGCAAGCGCCTATGAATTAATTTTTCTTATCACGTACTGGTTACAGAAATTAAAAAAAAAACACATAATTACATTTCGCGGAATACAGGAGTCCCGAGATTATTTGGAAATAGAAAGCTAACTATTAAAAACAAGGCTAGTTGCACAAATCAGGCTTAACGACGTCAGCAAGTATAGAAGCAAACGGAAGCAAAATACCCTAAGCGCTTGCTCGATTGGGCTCCGAAATTTCAGACAGAAGCTTTGGCTTTGCAACTTTGAATCTAAGCTTCGAGTGTTAAAAGCAACCCGATTGTGATGACCCATACTGGAAATTCTATTTTACAGAGCAGGAATTAGTGTCTAAGAATCTCAAAGATAATCAATTTGTGATGACCCATACTGGAAATTCTATTTTACAGAGCAGGAATTAGTGTCTAAGAATCTCAAGATAATCGATTTAGGATCGATGCCTGAATCTCAATTCAGAGGGTCGAAGCCAACGCACGGACGTGAAGTTCGGACAAGCCAAGTCTCATGGGCTTTGTTTTGACGCGAAATTGGACGTACCCTCTATGTAGTACCCTCTCATATAAAAATAGAGCGTCTGTGTCAGCTCATTTTCTATACCTACTGACTTCGATGGCTGTAGTGTGAAGAAACGTTCTAGTGCATCGTACGTGTGTGACAACAAGAGAAAGCGGATAAAAGGATTTCCGATCTGGAAACTATACAAGAGATAACGAGTTCTTCCAAGCGAAATGATCCTCGGCGGCGGAGAGAAACTTAATGAAGACAATTAACAGGCCCTGGAGCTTGGCCTGGTGCGGTACAAGGATGCTGTAGATCGTTAGGTTAAACACTGGATATTCACAGCTAACGAGAAGGTGGTGGCAAGTTGAAGACTTTTTTAAGGGACCTAGCCTCCTCGCGGCAACTTATTTCCCGAAGCACGATCTAACCTCACGCAGCAAGAGACGAACAGACGCTGAGCTCCGGAAATGGAACTTGCGGGTGCACATCCACGCCTTTGCCAACCCAGCCCTCGCTTTTGCTACGTTACAGCAGGCTGTAAATACAATATAGTGACCATGCGTTTTATTCATGCAAAAATATACATTTCAGTGCCTCGTGATAATGTTGTCGTAAGTCAGAAGCTCTCAAATTGAAATTACATATTTCGTCATCGCTCGTGTTCTCCCTTTCTTTATTAAAACCCGCTTCCGTGCCGCGAAAACCCCACGGCAAAATGTCTGAATGATATCCAATATATTGCAAGGTACACAGTTGAAAAAAAATAATAAAATAGAAATCCCAACGCTTTGTGTCCACGGCTCAACCATGATCGTATCCATCCCACCAAGATTTTTTTTTTTTTTCAACAGGAACAATATTGGGAATTATTACAAAAACTACTATTAATAGTACACCTAGTGATTACTTGTGGAATGGACAGCACACCATAATTTTCTTATTTAATTTCTTTCATTTTATGTTTAATTTTTTTTAATTTATGTGTACTTCACCGAGAAAAGTATTGTCCCAAGAACGGCTCATCTTCCCGTTCAAAGAAACACCAGCCTTCGTGCAGTATGAAAATTACAAGTAGTGCTTTCAATGCACGGAGAGTCAAGCTGGTTAAAAATAAATAAATCAAAGCAACTTGTAGTTTGCAGTTGGTACATTGTCCCAAGTGTTGTACTTCTGGACCGCCTTTAATGTGCTGCCAGATATTTTGGGCATTTTTTAAGCAACTGCCTTGTACCTTCCCATCTACAAGTTGTAATTGCTCAATACCCTATTACAATGTGCATCCACGGTTATATATACTTTAAAAGTAAACCTACGATTGGACGTTAACCTTAGAGTATTTTGAGGATAAACTAACTACGATCCCTTAGTTTGAGCTCTTCGATTCGTTTGTCTAAGACACTGTTGTAAAAGTGCACTGCAAAAGTATAATATCTGCCAAAAGTCGAGCCAAGGAAATGAGCTTACAGTGTACAGATGAGGATAGAAATATCTGAAAACACCTTCGTCACAGGCGACCCGCAATGGTCCTGGCTACAAACTATCTACTATGAACAGCCGATATAAGCGCATACTGTTACCGTACGAGAGCCAAACAATGGGCTGCAAGGCAGTATAGTTTGTAATGATGGCTATACCGATCAGTGTATCTATCTAGTGAAACTCTAGTAATAAGCTGTGTCTTGTGCATTTGCACCATGTGGCTTATATGCCCCTGATACAGTGAAGTGCATTTATTACCTCCGCCAAGGAAGTTATGTTTTCGTTGTGTTTGTCTGGCTCATCTTTCTCATCGCCATAACTCAAAAAGTTAAGGATGGATTTTTATAAAATTAACATGAGTTGTTAGGTATATAACAAAGAGTTAATGACCAAATTTCGGTAATGATCCGTTTGTTTGTTTGTTTGTTCGTTCGTTCGTCACTATTCTTAATTTTATGCATGCTAGCACAATAACTCAAAAAATAATGAATGGATCTTTATGAAACTCATAGGGGTTGTTAGTAATGTTAAAAGACATAAACGATTGAATTTTGGTACAGATCGGTTTGTCTCATGCTTTTCATAACGTTTGTTAGCAGTATAACTCAAAAAGTTATGGACGGATCTTCAAGAAAATTAGAAAATTGTACAAGCTGTTATTACTATCCAAAGGCACAAATGATTAGATTTTGGAGTTTATACAAAGAAAATTATGGTCTCAGAGCCAATTTGAATTTTTTGCTACCGTTGCCTCGATTGGCGAAGGTATGCGCTCTCAGAGTGTTCTAGTTTATTATTACATATGGCCTAATGGTAAGTTGCAAACTTGCTATACATTAAGCGTCAAACTGACATATGTTAAGTATCAAAAATTCGGTTTAACGGCACAGTTCTATCTTGTAAAATATTAAACGTCAAACCGACGTGTGTAAAGCGCATTCGGTCTTGCAAAAGGTTCTACTCTACTTCCCTTTGGCCGAATAAGTAACAATGAAAGAGCGATGAATACAGAAAATGCCGAGCGTTCACGGAAAGAAAGCAAGCGCAGCGTTACATTTCTCGGTCACACGACCACACGCTTCCTTTATGTCATCTGTTCAAGAACACACAAGGCAGTTATGATGGGCCTTACGTAGACCTCATTGGTCCTGTTATTCGGTCCTATTCGTTAGAGGTCAAATTGCCTATTGAAGTGCTATAGAGAGCAGCACTGCATGGTTTCCTGCGTTACATGAAAACGGGTCAAACGTTCGATTTGCAACCTGGTTTCTTTTCCGGGCTAAATTGGGGTTTTGTCTATATAATCTGCATACGACTCAATCGTTGCTTTCGTTTCGGGGGCATATTCAGGTATTGCAGCTAGTGCCGCTGTTCTTGTTGTGGTTTTGTAGTTATAAATCAGACTGGCATACATGTTATCATTTTAATGCAGGACGTGGTTTACAATGAAGATATAACAGGAATTTAATTAACTGTACGTTTAATCGCCAATATGATTAACACATTTGTTAGAGTATTTGTGCGGTCTCATGAGTAGTGCAACATTGTGTAAAATTATAGACTCAAAAGTTGCATCGATTTTTTCCCTATCCGCTATCTATTTCGAGTCTAACTCCGCTCCATTGTCTCGAGCTTAGGAACATAGAGTGACCTCCTCCTATATACATACTGTAGGTCTGGGCCTCATTATACCTGCGTACATGGTAAGTTTTCGGTAGCGTTGCCAATAGATTGCAGCACAAGTTAGAGTCGAATTTAAAGTACTCACAATATTGCCGCAAACTTGACCAACATTGCCGCAAAGTAACAGTGCTAACGTTTCCAGAATGTAGTCTTGACTAAAAAAAAATACCCTATAGAGGTAAAAAAATTTCCACAGTAAACTAATTGTCAGTATTACTGCATTTTTAATCGTAAAAACCAAGCTGATTATTATGTACAGCACTGTGCATCGCGTGTAAATTGTTTGGATGTGTAGCGGTCTTTAGCTCCGGCGGACAATCCTGTAACGGTGTGACTGAGCTCCAGATGGTCCCTGCTGCCGCGCGTGTGACTGTACAGCTAACTCTGCGTCTCTGCACGCTCCTCAGCTCACTACCTCATGTGCTCGTGAATATCCAACGCTGTTCTGCCTTCGCTCTTGGAGATTTAACGCTGCTCTACCTCTGCTGTCGGAGATGCTAACGAAGCTCTTCCTCCGCAGCTGGATATTCAAACGCAGTTCCTCCACCTCTGTTGGAGATCCAAACGCTGCTCTTCCTCTACTGTTTGTTGAAGATGTAAACGAAGCTTCTACCGCTGCTGCAGATCCGGCCGCAGCTTTCCTCAGCTGCTGGAGATTCAACCGCAACTGTTTCTCCGCTGTAGGAAGCCCAAGTGCATCGCTTCTTTTGCTGTTGGAGACCCAAACGAAGCGCTACCTCCGCTGTTGGAATTTAAAAGCAGCTCTTCTTTTGTTGTTATATAAGGGACATTCCAAAAGTAATGCCTCCCATTTTTTAACTTTAAAGCATGAAGAGCTACGAAGACGGAAGTGACACCGTTATAGCGGCGATCTATTATGCTCCAAAGTTTATGTTTCTACGTAGTCACCACAAGTCTCTAAACACTCCTGCCAGCGATGAACGAGAGCCTTGATGCATCGGTCGTGAAGTCAGCGTCTGCAGCGGCGGTCTATTTTTGCATGGCTGCCACTACGGCGTTGTTGTATGGGAAACGCTGCTCACGTCATACGTCCTTAAGAGGTCCGAACAAGTGGAAGTCTGATGATGACAGGTCAGGACTATACGGTGAGTAAAACAGCACTGTCGAGCCAAACGTTATCACGCATCCCGTGCTGTTCAAACTTGTGTATGGCCTGGCGTAGTCGCGCTGCAAACGCAATGTTTCCCTTTTCTCTGGCCTTACACGGGCAATTCGGGCCTTCACTTTGGTCACAGTATCAACATAACGGTAAGAGTTGACACTCACATCCACCTCTACACGCAATTTATTCACAATTTTCCGCCGAGAGGTTCGGATGAGTTGATCAAGGCCCTCTTTGTTTTCCGGGATGGTGGCTGTGCATGGGCATCTGGAGGGTACTTTGTCACTCATATCTCTATCGCCACTCTGAAATCGACGAACCCATCTCCTAACTGCGATGACATTAACTGCATCGACTTCGTAAACGTTCACCAGGTGCCGGTGAATGTTGATTGGCTTAATTTTTTTCTGCATGGAGGAATTCAGTAACTCATTTCTGCTTCTGACGCTCGTCCACGACAGAGATTGCTTTCTTAGAGTATCACCGTCAATATCCACAGCAGAGAGATTAAACTTTCAGGTCATAAGGGCATAAGTTCAGTCATCTCAACAATCAACATTGCAATTTGGAATCTGCTCGGATCCCTTCGGGAGGAATAAAAATGAGGAGACATTACTTTTGGAATGACTCTCGTATACCTATCCAACGCTGCTCTACCTCCGCTCCTGGAGATCTAACACTGCTCTACCCACCTTGCTAGAGACTCAAATGCGGTTCTTACTCCACATACGCCTCCTTCTCACTGCCATAGACTGTTGTTGGAGGTTCAACACTGCATTAGTTTTGTTTCGACACAATACTTTTGAAATAAGTCTCATTGGTTACTTCTATAATCTACTGCTCTAACTTTTGTGTAGCCAAAAAGGGCACGATTTATGAATTTTTCAGGGCTCTAATTAGCGAAAAATACCAATGAGCTTTAATAAACATCTTGCTTCCAAAATCGGGACACTTATAAATTTCTTTCCATATTCTCACATAAAACTTTTTTAGTCATCGTAGCTAATCTGTACACTAAATTAAGCAAACAAGCAATGATCATGACCCAAACTTTTGCACAGGGTGGTGGTGGATACAACATTTGAGCCTTCTTGAAAAGAAACAATGGATTGCCTCTGATACAATTTCCAGTTGCAAATTTTACACAGAGATTCGGTTAGTAGCGACAACGCTTAGGTTTGGGATCAAGAAACCGGAAAGAGCTGCAGTGGCCGGAGCCACATTATTGCAGCTTGCTGTTGACGCCGCCTACGGTGCTGCTGCAGAAGAACATCTGGACACTACGCTACGGATGCCGGGCCTGCTTGCTCCGTTATAGCCTGGGGCAGCTTGGATGCTATACTGCAGGTGCGGCTTGTCGACCGACACTGTGATGTTCTCACCTGGCACTGTGATGTTATCATCCGGCAGTGTGATGTTATTACCCGGCAGTGAGATGTTATCACCCGGTAGTGTGATGATATCACCCGGCAGTGAGATGTTACCACCCGGCAGTGTGATGTTATCACCCGGCACTGTGATGTTATCATCCGGCAGTCTGATGGGGTCACCCGGCACTGCAATATTCTCATCCGACACTGTCATCTCCTCACCTGGCACTGTGGTGTTCTCACCAGTGACTGCAATGGTGCTATGAATTTCGTCCTGACGTGCACGTGATATTATCGAAGTCTTATCGGCACTGCATTAGACAGCAGATAGATAACCTTTTGTTATAAAGTCCCAGCCTGTTCTGAAGATGACGAGGCCCAAGTATCACTGTCAGAAAAAGTAATTTGTAATTGTGTAGGTAGGAGCGTTGAGTCTGACAGCGCCATTCGTGTGTTAACCCTATCTTAACCTTTATAACCGCGTGTCAACTCTGCTTTTCTTCATGTTGCCAGTAACGCTATTTCTACGAGGTACCTGCTTTAGGTCCGTCGGTTTACGGTTAACCAGGCTGTGCTGCCTCGCTGCAAATGATTTATTAGCCATAGGCATACATTAGGAGAAAGAGTCCTTGTAGCCAAATAACACAACCTGATTAAACCAGGGTTAAATATTACTGCATCACAACTAAAATTGACCCGCTAGGAATCCTGCAACTGCACAACGAAGTGAGAATCTACCGAAGGGCTGTTGGAAGAAGTGCCTCCGTTACCGTACTGGCGAGTTGCATTAGGCAATGACGGCGAAAGTCCAAACTGAGGCACTAAACCTCAGTGACCGGGTCCGTCCCTGGCACGGGGTCAGTGAGCCAAGCCGCCGTTACCCTCTAATTGAAGAGGCCACAGGACCTGGCAGGCTACCAAGAGTACCCAACCCATTGAGGAGCCGAGGAGGAGGCCAACACAACGACATATACGAGTTGGATCCGGACGGAGCAATACGGCTTCAGTTGGAGGACTACTCGTACAAAGGGATGCAAAAGGGGCAGTATGATTTCAATTGTAAGTACCAATAGCACAGGGTAGATCCGGACGGGCAGTGTGATTTCTATCGGGATCTAATTACCTCCATCCAGGATGTTATGTTTTTGTCGGGTTTATTGGTCTGTCTATTATTCTGTCTGTCACCAAGGGAACTCAAAAAGTTATGGACGGATTTTGATGAAACTTACATGGATTGTTAGGTATGGTAGGAGGAACAGATGATTACCTTTTGGTGAAGATTTGTCCGTCCGTTTGTTTGTTTGTCTGCCTATTTTTTGTTAGCACCATAACTTGAAAAGTAATTGACAGATTTTCATGAAATTTACTTACATGAGTTTTTGGGTATATTACAAAGAGAAAATGATCAAATTTTTTGTGATGTTCTGTTCGTTCGTTTGTTTGTCGCTGGGCTTCATTTTATGTTTGTTAGCGCAATAACTCATAAAGTTATGGATGAATCTTTATGAAATTTATAAGAAATGTTAATAATATCAAAAGAAAATATTTATGAAATTTTGGTGATCAGCTGCTCCGTTTGTGTGTTTGACTTATGTTTGTTAGCAAATAACTCAAAAAGTTATGAACGGGTCTCCAAAACTTACAGAAGCTGTTAATACTGTCAAAAGGTACGAATGATTAAATTTTAGGGTTGATACAAAGAAAATCTTGCTTTCATTGCCAATTTGAATATTTGCTATCGCTGCCTTGTTTGGCGGAGGTATGCGCTCTGAGAGTGCTCTAGGTGGACAAGTGAGATTTACTGCAAGTAAGTTGAATGAATAGCGCGCATGCAGAGATGAAGTGCTATTTTCTGGAAGACTAATTGCACAAATGAACTAAAGGTCACGTAGATGCAGTGTGCGCTCTCATATTGTAGTGATCACGCACGTATCTCATATAGTAATCACGCACGTATCTCATATAGTGATCACGCACGTATCTCATATAGTGATCACGCACGTATCTCATATAGTGATCACGCACGTATCTCATATAGTGATCACGCACGTATCTTCTGTGGACGCTACAGAGCAACCGCATTCGTCATATTCCCTCCAACAGTAACATTAGTTACGATGTTATAATTTCTCCTCGCATGCAACCCCAATTAGCTTAGATACAATGTGAGCGCTCCGTAGCAATGATACCGTTGATACTGCCTTTTCAACTCTAATATCTCCCTCATTTAAAGTGCTATGAAGAAAAAACTGCTTTGTCAAATAAGAAAGACAGTAAGTTAGAAGCAATAATTATCTACTGCCAAGGAGCTTCAATGGGAGGAGTACGCGCAAGCCTTCCCTGGGCGAGTAAACACATGGCTTTGTCACGTGACTGAAGCTGGCGTTTGGAGATCTTAAACTGGCTGAAGTGGCAGTGNTACAGACAGGCAGTTCCTCAAATAACAGGGTGAGCACCCTGTTATTTTCATCATCAGATGGTATACAGGATACAAGTTTTCTCTACATACTTCCATCCGCTCGGAATTTCGTCGATGGTTAATGGCTATAAAAATTTGAGCTTAGGACTCCTTTCTATATATGCTGTGTGAGGCAATGCCGCTCTCCGATTGCATAAGCCACTCAGCCAGTTTAAGGGAAAAGTTTACTCGCAATGCTCCCGTAGGATAAATAGATAGGGTGCACTCCTCTCTATTAGAACCTCCTTGTCTACTGCCCGTGAAAAATCATCACCTAAAGAGTGCTTCGTTGACCATATGCCTAATTTCTACGTCGTGACCTGAAAAAAGTTATAAAATCGAACTCCAGAAGCAGCATTTATACATATTGTTCCGATTTCAAGAAGTGTTTCAAGCAAGAACTGCGTTCAGTTAAAGGAATAAGGATCCGACTTCCAACATCTTCTGCTACCTGTCATCGATCTCTATGAAAACGTAACTTAATTAATAAGTACCACGTCTGCAACCTGGCCTATTTTTCGCCTATCAATTTCCTTAAGAGTGAACACGCAATAAATCCTTCTATAATAAAACGCTTCGTGTATTTATTTCGTGTCCGTTCTTAAGGAAATAGATGGGCCAATAATAGGCCAGGTTGCAGATTTGGTAATTAAGTTACGTTTTCCTAGAGATCGATGAGAGGTTGGAGAATATGGCGAAAGTGGGATCCGCATTCCGTTAACTAAATGCACTTCTTGCTTTAAACACTTTTTGAAATCGAAACAATATACATAAGTGCAGCTTCTGGAGCCCGATTTTATAATTTTTTTTCGAGTCACGACGCATAAATTCTGCAGATGGTCAACGAAGCGCTCTGGAGGTGATGATTTTTCAGAATTATTTCTTCTAGCTTACTGTCTTTCTATTTGACGAAGCAGTTTTCTCTGCATAGGCCAAAATTTCAACACTTCAAATGAAGCAGATATTTGAGTTGGAATGACGGTGTCAACGGTATCATAGCTACGGAGCGCTCACATTGTATATAAGCTGACCTGACTGCAGTTGCAGTCAAGTATATTGGAGTGTTATACTCAAGATCTTGATTCTGCCTATCGACATAGAAGACCTAAGGATGAGAGCATAACAAAAGATCAACGAAGAAAATGACGGAGCAAGTCAGAGAAGATTCCGTACCGGCCTATAGGCAGTGGCGGCTCGTGCCCTGTTTTAAGTTGGGCCCGCCGTATATTTTTTTAAAACATATGGTTGAAAAGCTATTTTCTTTTCCGAATTCAAGCTTATCACATTCAAAAATCTTGAATTCAGCATCAAAAATAGCTTTTACACCTAATGGTTTAAAAAAATATACGGTGGGCCTCACCTAAAACCAGGCACGAGCGCCGCTTCTGCCTATAGGTATTAGGCAAACATATCAATTATTGCGTAAATTTTTCCACGAATGGGTACACTATAGTGAATAAATAAATACACAAACGCTTCGTTTTATTATATTAGGATGGGCAAAATTCCAGTTGACCGAATTTGCTTCACTGCATCTTTTATAATGCAAGCTGCCTCTTCTTCGAATAGGTTAATTCTCATCAAACCTATATGTGTCATTTAATTCATCAGAATAATTGAATGCTTTTTATGCTAAAAAAGCTGGCAAGGAAGGATGTTGAGCGAACAACTCGGACTGCTTCTTGTCGATTTTAGCGTTCCAGAGACTTCAACGCTAAGCTAGTAGTGATCTTCGATTTGTATTCTGATTTAAATGGTACGAGACTTCACTCTAAACTAATAATGATCTATGAGCTTTTCTCATTTTAAATAATATCAGAAATTTCAACCCTAACTAGTAGCGATCTCTGATCTTTTCTCAGATTAAATAGTACTGGAGACTTCAACGCTAAGCTAGAAATGATCTTTGATCTTTTCTCAGATTAAATAGTACTGGAGACTTCAACGCTAAACTAGCAGTGATCTCTGATCTTTTCTCAGATTAAATAGTACTGGAGACTTCAACGCTAAAGTAGCAGTGATCTCTGATTTTTTCTCAGATTAAATAGTACTGGAGACTTCAACGCTAAACTAGCAGTGATCTCTGATCTTTTCTCAGATTAAATAGTACTGGAGACTTCAACGCTAAACTAGCAGTGATCTCTGATCTTTTCTCAGATTAAATAGTACTGGAGACTTCGACGCTAAGCTAGTAGTGATGTTTGATCATCAACAATTGTAAAACTGAAAGAGAGAAGTGGTTGAGAAATTAGAGACTGAATGGCACAACCCGATTAAAATCCTGCTTTGTAGGATGGCAGCACTCAATGGAGATGCTATGGCAGCAGTACATACAGAATAATGGTAAAGGAGAGATACGTAGTTACGTATACTCAAAGATCGGCAATTACGGCTTCCTTCCACCACTTGTGGTCAAGTCTAGAGGGTGAAACGGCGAGGCGTTTGTGACTCCCCGGCCTTCTTCTCTTAAAGGGCTGCAACTGGCATCGGGTGCCCATCTTTGGATGTAAGTTCCCTAATTGGACTATCGGCGTTTTTTGGCCATATACCCATTGTTCAACACATAAAACTACGCAAACTGACAGCTCGATGAAGTGAAAGAAAAGCTGTACTGATGCAGCGACATCGTGATACATGAAGTCGTGTGTCCGCACCCTCGAGCAGTATCTGTTCGGGCTACTACGTCTCGTCGACCCTCGTTGTTAAAATGCGCTTTACTCCGAACTCAGCGCTTTTGTGAGAACTCTGTTGAATTCGTAACGCCTCAAGTGCTTGTAGGCCATCGCAAAATCTTAACCGCTTGCTCTTAATCAAAGAAAATATGACGCTCAAACTCCATTAACAAAGTTCCCACAACGGCTCAGGTAACGAAGACTTGCACTAAAGAAAACAGTCCGAGAAGCTTCGCTCGGCAGAGCGGCTTAATACTGCGCTGCTCTAAACATGAAACAGCGCGTGAAAACAATTCTTGTTGAGTGGCGAGAGGAGTGACCGCGGCAATGAGTGCATCGCCTCTTGGCCGGAGGTGTATCTTGGGCGTCCATCATCAATAGACGAGCACTTGCTGCACCGGTAACAAGCAACACTTTGAAGCCACTACCTTTACGGGTCTGTACTAAAAGAAAACGCTAAGGTTTTCGGAAATAAAAATGTTTAAGTAGAATTATTTAAATTCTGAGGGACAAAACATCAAGGAAATCTTATGGACTTTCGTCAATATTTTGATGATCGGACGATACCCAGATTACGTTACGCTCGCCATCTGACGTACATAAAAAACTAATTGTTGTTGCCTAGACATCGTCTGCAGAATTAATGCTTTTGTCAGTCAAAACCAAACGGTTGTAGGCAAACATCATAATAGCATTAGCTAGAGAGCTCTCTGTGCATAGTGTTTGCTGATGGTCGCCACCTTTTTGTTGTCACGACAGCGAAAGACTTTGAAAGACTGGGAGGGGAACCGGCAATGACGGACAACCTTCCCCGAAGCTATCAGCGAAAAGCCAGGCGAGATTCCTCGAGCAGAAAAAAAAACTTCACCGAAGCATCACCGGGCCGGACTTTGCTGGGCAAGATTTACCTACTGAAGAACTGAAATGCATTCATGTGGCGGATGCACAGCAATAATCGAAATATTATACTATAAGCAAAACAAGTTATGTCGTCATCAAACTCTTAAGGAATGCCAGCTCTTGTAGCGTGCGACAGTGCCTATAGTGCGCTGAGTGACAGTGAACAAACGTACCTAATAAACAGTACGTGGAAGTGAAGGTGTCATTGTAATACATATACTAATTGAAAGAAACTCGTGGGAATTACATCGTCACGGCAGTGGAGTAGTGGGCAAAGACGGGAAGGCCGGTATAGGCGTTCGCCTCCGATAGCCCAATGGAAGTGGACATCATTTAGAGATGAGAACATAGTAAATATTCATGAATGAGCACAATATGCAAAGAAAACAAGATATATATATATATATTTTAGTCCACATGTATAACATATTCAATTTATTTTTCTTTAAGTCATGTCTCCTCTCATCAAATCAAAGAACTGTTTTATAATATTTTTCAGTACATGGTATCGTACTTGCGTCTTTGGAGTATGCCATAACGGAGTTGGCCCCCGAGCAGCACTATACCGTTGCTTGCCCCTGCTGCAATGGTTTTAATTTTGTAACGTACGATATAGCGTAGGTATGCAGCGCGCTTATTCACTGCAAAATGAAAGAAATCATTTTGAAATCCAGCGGTTCGTGTTTTGGTCAACTTCTGCAGCGTGTATTCGATAGACGGTACGTTGTGCTTTTTGACAAGGTACAGAAATGAATCGAAATCTAATGACATCGACGAGTTGTGAAAACCAGTAAGTAGATAGAAAAAAGTGGGTTCTATGCATAACCAGTTTTTTGGGGGAGAGTCATGATAACAAATATCTAACATTCGCTTGTTTCTTCGATTTGGGCAAACAAGACGAGCATGCATATTTATGGCATAGAGAGTGCGATTGTACACCATTTTAAGGAAATGTCAGACGGAGTATCCCCACAAACATTTTACGGCGTCATCAGTTTGGGAAAATCGGGTATTACAGAAGAGAGTGGGATTGTGTAACACGTTAGAGAAGATACATGATGCAGTGGCTTAGGACACTGGTATCCTGTAAATATTTGCTCATTAGCTGGCAGCATCTATGATGAAATAAGAGAGAGCTGCAAGGGGTTGAGCGTATGCTGCTATACATAAGTTTGGGTATATCGGTCAGCTGGAAGGAGTACCGTTAGGTGACACATCTCTCTCTCCCCTCTCTCTCTCAACACCGGCGTCCACCACGGCTTGGCCCGCGTGCTGAGCTCTCCGGAATGCGGCCACGCATTCGACCTGCGGCACTGCTATGCACCCCTCGTGTGGCCTTCGCAGGAACTCCTTGATCTGCGCTCTTCCTAACATCGGTTAGAGCAAATGCCTTTGCAGGGTCTATCGGGTCTTCGTAACATCAGTTAAAGCCAATGCCTTTGCAGGCACTTCTTTATTTTGGGTCTTCGTAACATCGGTTAGAGCCAATGCCTTTGTAGGACTTCTCATTTCGGTTCTTCGTAACAGCGGTTAGAGATGATGCCTTTGCAGGAATTGCTTCATTTCGGGTCTTCGTAACAGCGGCTACAGCCAATGCCTTTGCAGGAACACCTTCATCAGGGGTCTTTGAATAATAGCGGTGCGTGTTGCCGCCTACGGTATTTATTTGTGTCATATGAAGCCTCTGTAAGAGAACTTTACGCTGTTGGCTCTTCGCAGTAACTGCTTTTTTTAATGTCTTTGTGACAGCGGTGTGCAGTGCATGCATATCACCCACAAAAATACTTATTCCTGTATGCATGCCTATGTCGATGACTTACGATTTGAAGGGTCTTTATTGCTGCTTGTTACGTTGGTACTTTTTTGCGATGTGGTATGTCTGGAGTCAAAGTTCCAGGCATTTACTTCGCAAGAACTGAGTCATCTGGGATCTTTATAAAAGTGTTTATATCAATATCAGTTATTTGTCAAATGATAGGTCTATGCAACAGCATTTTTTTATCTACGCATATTGCACGCATCTTAGTGACTCCATTTATTATTAGCTTCTGAGTACGGAGTATCCAATATGCACTCTTCCTGCAGGCCTTTCAGCTACTCAAAGCGTAGTGCGCCAGGAAAATCGTTAACCCAGTGGGCACAGCAGTTATGGGGCAAAGCCGTTATTTTACATAATACATTTACGAACGCAACTGCCGCATCTAGCAGGCAGAACTGGTCCTTGCGAATGCGACTGCTATAGTAAGTTAGCGGAACTGATGATGAAAAGTTTATCAATCCAAAACGTTCTGTGAGAAAGTAGTGCACGGATTTTCAACTTTTTGCGATTACATTGTACTATGTTTCGAGGAAGCTGGAGTAGAGGAAACATTCCCAGTCTATAAACGATTTCGCTCTCGTTTATTCCCGGAATTTCCCCCCCCCCGTCCCTATCATCTTGCACTCTTTATCCACAAGCCTCATGTTCGAGGATTTTTAGTATCTCTAAATCATATCTTAGTATTTTTTTATAGATTTTACAATAAATTTTAGTAAAGTGCTAGGTCTGATCGCAAATGCCAGTAATTCAGTCTTACAGCTGAATGATTTATAGTTGCTGCCTCCGTCAATTTATGCTTGAAATGAAAAATATAGCATCGTTTTCCTAAATTGATCACAGGCTTCGATCATCTCTCTAACATCTTCATTAATATGAGATCTAACACTCAACGTTTTTTTTTTTTTATTCATCCCTCAAAGTGGATTCTGGCGTGTCTCTTTCCCAGCCGAAATTATATTTATGTCTTACGAACCCAAGGGTCCCTATTGACTTCTCCGCAGGAGATGTCGCAGCTTGCAGCAGCTCTTGCTGACGAAGCTAATTTTGTAAAGTTAAGTTAGATAGGCTCTCAATACTTCCCTCTCTGTTTCGGGAGGTGGGCCTCTGCATGATCGAGGTGGCCGACCTACACCGCCAGGCTTTTACCTTCTCCCGTGCGGAAAACCATGGGAGATACCATCTGCTCGGGCGTATAGCTAGCAACCGAATTGGGTAATCGAAGATAGAATGAAAACGTTAAACAAAATCTGGCTACTGTTGTCGCTTTTTTTTCTTCCTTTCTTTTGCCACACTGTATAGTATGTCTACATTTTCTCTTTTCTTATCATATAACGTGCACTGTAATTCTAAGTGCATTGTCTTTAGACTTTATATTTATTTCTTGTAATACATGTCCGTTTCTCTTTCACTCTTGAAAAGGGCTAGCTGGTCTATATCTTCTAAATTTCACATCCCACTTTCCTTCCTATTTTGAAATCCCTGTAATCGTGTTAACCAGTGTTAACTAGTTCGCTACACCTTGCCTTAGCCGCCTATTTTCTGCACGCTGCCATTCGTACTCTCAATAAAAAACAAAAATTCTCTCGACTCTCTTTTTTCTAGCCAGTCGTATTCTGCAGACGGTACTTCACATTCCCACAAACAAACCGATTTTGCTTTAACTCTGCGTAGCCAACATTTCTCTTATCATCTCAATCATAATGTGTAGGCATTGTGCCAGTGACTCTCAGCAGACCATGATAATGTTTAACTCTCTGATGCTAGTGTTTAGTAGTATTCTTAAGTTAGTTTTAATAATGAAAACCTCAGGTGCTGTGCCCTGTTCTTGTTGGACACAGTACCATATGAGAACAATAAATGATTTTTCTTTCATTCATTCGGCTAGTGAGCTGTCCGAGTTCACGCAAACAAATCTCCATTACTGCTGCAAAAAATTCGGTAAAACTACGTCATGGAAATAAATTGATTTAAACATAAAAAACTGGAAACAATGAAAAATTGACCTGACGGCAATCTCGCTTCGTTTTCGAATTAACGTATTATCTGATTATCGCACGTAATAACAAAGGATTTAAGTAGGTAGTAATTTACAATATATGTGCTTCCAGTCTGATATTGACAAAAGTTGAGCAAAGGCAGCCTAAATAATACCGCTAAAATTAGTTAAGATATTATAACATGAAGCACACTATAAATGCTAGTGATCTTTAGGCGTCGCATTTATGACTGCACATGCCGACTCTGAGATCAAATAAGAAAGAAAAAATTATAGATTTTATGAACTAAATCTTCGGGGAGATGTCCTACTGTGCCCACGGCATATGGTGCACAGAGAGCAGCAGCAGTCCGCAATTGGATCTGGGGTAAGGGAGGGCCACCAGATGGGATACCAATTGTATAATGTAGGACAAAAGAGGGAGTAGCGCTATATAGATGCCTGTGTACAGTCACTGCAGCCTACTGTACAATGTACATGGTACGTGACACCATTGAGCGAGGTTTATTTTTCAGATAATACCATTAAATGAGGCCTATTTCAAGATATCAATGAATGAAGCCTCTTTTAAGTCAAATCGCAATCCGATGTAGCGTAGCGAAAGCAAGGGCTGTAGTGGCGGCAGAATGATGTGAGTGTGCGTGTGTGTGTGTGTGTTCGCACAGCACGTTGCCGGGACATTTTCGGTACGGCGCTGAATGCTCGATGCATACCTATCAGTGTTGTCACTTAGCAGCATGATACACTGCGGGCTGCGCGTTACCGCGAGGACTCTAGTTTTCTTGGTGATTGGAATTTTCCACGCCGCATGTAGTCGGCTACATGGACTCATGAGCTGAAATGCGGCTACACTCCAAACTAAACTTCCAGTCATCGTAAATTTCCACTCATTACATATATATAGAGGGCTTCCCAAGCACGACAACAAAATGGAATCTAACTCTACAAACTTGATAAATTGCTAAATTAGTAGTAATGTAGCACAAAACTTATTGCAGCCATACGGCTACACCCGGCGGTAAGGGGTTAGCCATTTAAAACCCAAATTAACAATTTTTTTTTATCAAAAAACAATACTTCGAAATTTGACCACACAGTCTTCTTGAAAGTAAAAAGCTAAGCTAATTATGTATGTTGTTGAATAAGAAAGAGCTCGTTGAAATCTTTCCTTCACATTGCTAATTACTTATTCATCGCTCTTCTCCCGATCCTCTTGCATCCAGGCAGTGGCGTAGCTACGTGGAGGGGGGCAAAGGGATATCGGTCCCCGGGCGCAGCATCCAGGAGACACCAAACTAAGCCCGGAATACATAACATAATGCTAAAAAAAGTAAATGCGTTGACCATCAGGTAATAAAGTTAGCGATGTTGGGCGTTGAGCAACATTCTGCGCCCGGAGCGCACTGGCCACTTTGGGGGGGCAGGGGGCAGAGTTTCGAAAGAGGCGCTTCTGAATTCAAGACGGAAAAGATTAAATTCGAAAAGGCTGTGACTCATTGGGTTAGTTCCCAAGATTTCGGATTTTTGTTAACTGTTCTATTGTTAAATTCCAATAGCAAGAAACATATTTTTGCCCTTTTTGAAAGTGCATTTAGCTATTTGACACTATTTACCATTGTAGGAGCAATATAATTATCAGGGGCGCTCTTGGAATTTTTATCGTCGCCATCGCAGTATCCCAAGAAGGGTGCATCGGCGCTAGAGAACGGGCAAATAAGAAATACCCGCAAATAAGTCATCATTGAGCTAGGTACCTATCGTTTGCGTTCCTAGTGAGCTCGATAGAGATTCAAAGACGAATAATGAACGCACATTATCTACCAGTTTTCTCACTTTGGGAGGAGCGCTCAAATTGACTTTATCCCCGGGCACGAATAAGCCCTCTATAAGGTCAAAATCATAATCATTTATGTCAAAACGAAACGCTCGGCCGTTGAAATATGCCTAAATGAAGCACTACTAGCAACCCCACAACGCCCGTGATGCTGCTTCAAAGAACTACATGTCTATATATTCTCTCGGCTGACATGAACCCCTGCAGATCTACAGTGTCGAACACAGATCTCGGTAACGGATTCCATGCTGGTGCAGAATGGCAACGGACGTATTGATTGAAGAGAAGAATCAAGCCCTAAACAGTTGTAATAGACGCCCTTAGACGCAGCTCGTGTGTTTTTCTTCTATCACTCCCTTCTTAATAACTATATATATAAATATATATATCCTGTATACAACTGTTCAGCATTTGCAATAATTCTGGCGCCACGAGCCGGCAAGTCCTGGATATACACAGTATAGTATACAGAACTTTCATTGCTGCACGTGAAATTATTAAGGTTATCGAAACCCAGAAACTACTTCATTGAAGTAAATTTTCACGCAAAACTATAGGCTCTAAAAATACTTAAATATTTGAAGTAACATAACCCAATAAAAACCAGCTGAAATTTCGGTTTCTAATAGCTACTGCCTTCCTTGTTTGAATCTTTATGTGTGAAAACCCCTATTTTTGTAAGACATTTCGGATACGATAAAGAGCCTGGTTTCTTTGTTACTGTATCCAAGTTGATTGGTTTGAAGTGCCCGCGATGCATGTTCGATTGGGCCCCGAAATTTGATGTTTGAGGCTTAGCATGTCCGAAACTCCAGTTAAAAGCTTCGACTTTGCCACTTTGAGCCTTGTTGCAACTGTCAGCAGGGACGCGATTACGTTGGTCCGACTGAAAACTCCAATTTAAGGAGCAGGACTGAGCTTCCGGAATTCGCAAGGGTGATGGACCATCAATGCTAGAAGCTCAAGTCGCCGGGTCGAAGCCAGCGCCCCTGCCTACAGTTTGGGATAAATTGAGCCTAGAGTGCTTAATTTCGGGGCCCAATTGAACGTACCTTAGCTGGCAATGTGTAGACTCTAATACGTGAAGTTAAAAGTTTCATATAAGTATGCGACTGATGTTTTCAATAACACAGGAATTTCTTCGTTAAAAGTTATGGTATTTATGTATTCAGTAGTGGGCTTAATAAAACGGCGGGCTTAATCCACAATATAAAAATTGTGCGCACGCAACCATAACAAACTACAACCGCGGCAAATGAGGACACAGAACAGAGAGAAGTGGAAAAACTTGTTTTTGTTCTGTCGCGATTAATTGTAATCCAGATGCAGCGAGTTCGCTCTGCCGGATTTCGAGAGCCTGGAGCCGCAACATGTGTTTCCGTATTTGCACGACGGACCTTTAATTTGCTTGCAAAGCAGATTGTGAGCTCCTAATCTCTATTGAATTATTGCAAATCATTTCCAGTGTACCACTGCCTTAACTAAATCAAATTCGGTGCAAATTTAGAAATTTAGAAAGTAAATCGAGTACACTCGGTGGTAAGTTTAATCCGGATTGCAGTGAAGGGCGCGTTCAACTGAGTAACGCAATAAAACCTTATAAGTTTGACTTGTTCGAAACTTCCGACGGAGGCGCTGGCTTAGATCCATCGATTAAAGGTTCAGGCGCTAACTTTTAAACGATTACCCGTGAGACTCCCAATAATTCAATATTACTCCGTAAAATGGAGTTTGAATAATTCAATATTACTCCGTGAAATGGAGCTTTCAGTTGGCTCCACACAGTCCGGTTGCTTCTAACACCTACAGCACGATTCAGATTTGCGAAGCCAAGTTCCTGTTAGTGGTGCCGGACAAGTCAAATCTAGTGGGTTTAGCTTAGATTGACATTCACGTTTCAATCGAACGCGTCTCAAGTACAGTAAAGCGAACATTGAACAAAATAATTAGATGTTGTTCAGATGACCGCCCTCAAAAAGAAGTACAAACTAAGTACGAGAGTAACTGGGTCAGCCAGCAGCGCGTGTACACTCACCTCCAAGTAGTGTCTTCTTCTTCAGAAGCGACTCTGTTGTTGTTGCTTCAGCTTAAAAGGACGTCTACTGAAGAGCTTTCATACTTTGCACACTTTCCACACGACGTCTCAACTCCGACTGACGCTGGAGCGCCGTAGTCGCCGGGACTCGAGGTGGTGTCGGCGGCAGCAGGAGTCCAACATCGTCTACAACTTACGGTCCGGGAACGCAACAGTACTAAAACCCTTGTTGGCGAACCCTTGCATGTTCGCACGCTAGCCAAAAGAACGAGTTTTGTCGTCTCTGCGTTCGAATGCGTTGATGTGTCCATTTAGCAACACACTTGCAACGTTTTGAGTTATAAGTCCCTCCGGAGCCTGGCACGATGGCCATCGGCGATTATAAGATGACGATGGTGTGTAGACCATCGCCATCGGAAAAACTACGATGTTACGATGGAACATCGCAAAAATCCATCGGCGATAGCGATGGTCCGATAGAAATCGTATCAAACAATCAGCGATGGCCATTTTCTCCATCGGCGATGGTGTTGTGAGAAAGAAATGGTCCGATGAAATGACTGAACATGCCATCGGCGATGGCATGCGATGGGCATCGTCATCGGTTGTACTTTCGATGCCGATGAAATAATGCTAAAACTACAGAAAAACAGTCATACGAGTTTGAGACATTAATTTTTTAATTAACATTAAAACAAAGAGGAAGTTACAAAGTTTATTTTAGTACATTTCCCAGATCTAACAATGTCTATTAATAACCTGGGCCTTACATTTCGCACCTTTTATCAGCTAGGAATAGTATTACTGGTTTGAAAATCGCACACAGGCCAAGGTTATAAGAGATGCTGCTTTCATGCGATGTTTGTGGTCTGAGATGTTTGCATTTTTAATATGCGTTATTGCGATGGTCCATCGCCGATTGTGGCGACCTACGATGGCCATCGCCGACGGTTATTTCATCGTAGGTCATCGTCGATGAAAATTGGCGATTTTTGGTTCCGATGCCGATGGTGCAATAGTAATGCCATCGATTTTGTCATCGCAACATAATCGGAGATACCGACCTCTGAGTCCTTCTAAGTTTGAGGAGCTGTCAGAAAAATAACAAACAGCACTTGCCAAGTAAACTGACGGCAGGCATGTTTATGCATGTTTTTCTAAACTCAAAGCTATGTTTAAGAGGCTCAACAAAACATTTGGAAAATTAACTGAGGAATCTCGATCTCTTGGCTAGCGCGTAAGACCTGTCAGTCCCTTTCTTTTATTCGGTTAATAGTTCTTACTAATTTCGATCTCCTTAATTGAAGCTGAGCTTATGATCTACCTCGTTTTATTTGGATCGTTTCAAGATCTCTAGCGTATATCCTGGTCTCGCTGAGTGGGGGCACAAATCTTTAAATTGGCTATGCCTCGCATATTATAAAGCTAGTGTTAATTTAGCCAGTCACTTGTAGTGGCACTTGTAGTGCTTTGTAGATCATATATATATGTCTTAAATGCCTAGCGTTGCACTATGCAACTGTATCGATCCAAGGATGTGGTTCTGCCGGTGCAAGGGCCAGCAATTGGAATCGAAAGCAATTAACCGAGTGTTCGCAATCTTACGCGGGCACCTGACTTACAATGATGCCAGTTTCTACGACGAATATTAAGGCCGGTTTACACGTTAGACTTTTGCTTTCCGTTCGTACTTCATAGTGTTCGACTGCTTGCGGTGTCTATTTAAATCTGTGGCGTGCAGACGACGGGGAGGGGGGAAGGGCGACGTGGACGTAGCCCCCGGCATCCAGAGGAAGGGGGCATTTAACGGGCTAATGAAACAAAATGTTGGGAACGAAAGGCTGCTAAAGGGCCAGGAAAGCAGAGAAAAAAAGTAGAGCAAGAGGGCATCCAAAGGACCAGGGAATCAGAAAACAATGTAGAGGATGAGAAACAAAAACAACAATACAAAAAACAAGTATTTCTTCCCGTGGGAAGGTATTCACACAATAATACTATGACAGTACTAGTTCAATACGTTAATAACAATGGTAACAACGGGCCAGAAAAACGAAATAAAACAGTAATAAAATAGTAGAGGACAAGGGCATCAAACGAGTCAGGAAAATGAAATAAAATAGCAGAGAAAGAGGGCCTCAAACGGACCAGGAAAATAACATAAAAATTTACGGGAAGTGGAACATCAAACGAGCCAAGAAAAAGAAATAAAGGAAGAGGTACATCAAACGAACCAGGAAAATGAAATAAAATAATTTAGCGGTGATACGTGGATTTTGGGTCTTTTTTTTCCCTACAGAGACAGGCGGTTTTGCTACATTTGTATCTTTCTAAGATGTCATATATACGCTCTCCCAGTAGCGCAGCCAGGGGGGGGGGGGGGGCAAGGGGGCTATGAGAAAATTCTACTAAAAATTAAGTATCTATCTAACTTGCATGAAAAGTAGTCACATATGAATAAAACCAAAACAAGTTCTCTGTCCACATATTTTTGGTTTGATAATCCTAGTTGCCGAGAATAACGTAATCAAAATTAAAAATAATAAATTAAACATAACCTCGTCGCAAGAGGCAAATAATAAGGAGCAGGCCAAAAGGAAAGTGGAAAGTTGGACGAAAGGCTGTGGAGGGAATTAAAGCCTGTCGCAAATTGTGCAGAGATTCACCTCGTGTTCCACCGCGTCAACTTCTACGACGCAAAGCCTTTCAACGTAAGCTTATCTAGCGTCAGGACTCCACAACACATACACCACTGACATCACCAAGAGTCACAACCTGTGGATGTGAATGGGTTGCCTCCACTGATAAACAGCGGCAAGCTGGAAACTTGGACAACCACCGCAGTCTTCTAAATCAGAATACCAGTTAAGTACCGACTTCAATTTCCTTCAGTTCCTCTCCTTATTTTAATCTAACTAATAAACTTCATTTTAAACAGCTCATAAAAATATTTTTTTATTTTGCTTTTCCTCTTCTCTCAAAAGGACTTCCTAAAGAAGGTGGACGAGGAGAAGATAACTTTTTGAAAATAAAACTGCATAAATCTACTAGCTATATTTTTCTTGAAGATACAAGAAAATATAAATAGAGCCTCGTAACATTTTTTCTTCTGGTCATTGACAGGGAAATTGTCAAAATACCAGAGGAGTCATTAAATTTATCTATTATAAGCAATATCCTCCACTACAATATTCAACTGACAGGTTTTTCAAAGTAAAATTATTTAAAACACTTTCAAGAGGTAGCCAACATTAGTAAAATACTGAGTTACTTAGCTACATATATAAAATTGTAAATCAACATTCCTTAAAAGTATGTAATACATCTATTATAAAAACCGATTGCATATCATTATCCTTTCATGAGTTTCACCTGATGAAACTGTATTCATACGGATATTAATACAATGCCTAATGTTTAAATAGGTAGAAATAATATTGTTGTCAGGGATCCTGCCCCCACCCGAAATTTTCGACTGAGCCATTGCACGCTCCTGAGAATTTTATCAACATCTGCATATATGAGTATGTGTATGTAGAGCACCTATACTCACAGCTGCAGGTACCACGTTTGAGAAAACGTTCTTATCAAATTTCTGCTGATTTGTAGAATAAGAAAAGTTTTGCGTAGACAACAAAATACTTGCCGGCCTACACCAAGCAAGAAAGCCGTGATGGGTGAAACTGCAATTAATTTTATCGTTTCAAAAAGCGACCTTACAAAGAAAAGAAACTGTTGTGGCGACGTAAGGTCATTCATCAGCTAGGACATCAGTGAAACGTGAAATTAAATTCAGCATATTTTAACCCATTTGAGCGTCCTAAGATCTAATAATTGGGGCCCATCGTTTATTGATAGACATATTCACTGCATCAGCATCAGCATTGTGCTTCTGGGTGTCTAATTATTGCCTCTAATGCCTGTTCCATTGGGCATTAAAGTCGATCCAAGCCAAACCGACTCAACTTAACTCACCCGAAACTTTATATATAAATATATGTGCCCTGGCTTCTTGGGTAAGTAAGGTCAAAGTCCGCCACTGGGAATTAGCGAAGGGAAACTATGAAGGTTTTTGTGTTATTGAATGAGGCATTTTACTTTAAAAGTCAGTCGAGTTGGTACTTGGTGTGCTATAGAACTGACAGGTTAGGACGCAAATGAGGCTGATGGCAAAGTGATAAATCCTCGATAAAATTTGTTCTATTCAACGTACCGACTTGAAGCAAAAAAGTGAACTGTTCTTGGAGACGCAAGGAATATATCTATTGAAAAAAAAATATGCATGTGTCAGCACTGGCCTGTGGTAAATTAAAAAAAAGATGCAAAATCTCTTTTAGCCAATTTTAGGTCATTTTGCTGTTCCAAGCTTCCATTATCGTCGTCCACAGTAGGCATATAGCTACGAATTTGTGTTTCATACTGATAAGCACATTTCTTGCATCAACGAGAACAGTTTACTTCTTGTTTGAGAACGTTCTGTTGCCTGGAAAAGATTTGATCGAAGTTTAATCCATTTACAAACAGCCTCATTTGCAAATTCAGTGGACAGTTACGGTATCGTATGGTTCATGGCTTAACATTATCAGGTTGCTTCCAACGCTTATCACGATTCAGAGAATCGAGTTCTAAATTCCTAATCGCGGTCCCTGACAAGTTAGATCAGGAGGGCATGACTTAGATTATTATTAAAACTTTACGCTCGAGTTCATACGGACAGGTAATCCAACGAAATGAAACACTTTGCAACACCGGGTAAGCCCGAAACACTGCTAAAGGAAATCCAGCAAAAAGGCATTAACAGCTGACTTAAACGCCTGCAGGCCAATACGACCAAAAGCAGATGCCAGGAACAAATTCCAAACCTTTACCGACCAGGGCACGAAGCACCGACCAAACTGATCAGCTCGATATCCAACATCCTCCAATGTAAAAGAGTGCGTGCCGACCGCTGCACGTGCAGCTCTCCTAAAGACCTTGAGGGCAGGGACAAAAGAATACAACCAATGGCTCTTATTGTTGTTCACCTTATAAAACATACAGAGTTCGGCAACGCTTCTCCTGTGCGACAGGTTCACCAGATCATCACCCGCTCACCGCCTGCTGGCAGAACTAACAAGTCAGTCCAACAGACGCAAGTGAGGGTCAGCAGCTGAAGCCCAGACCGGTGAGCAATACTCCAACACAGGCAGCAAAAAAGCATAAAAACCTGAGCGGACCACCTCACTGTCACCAAACACAGAATTCACGTTACGCAGGAGCCCAGTCTTACTTGAAACACGTGACACCAGTCGCCTAATATGCGGCTCAAAAGTAAGCTTTCCATCAATGACAACACCAAGACTCTTAAGGAGCTAGACTCTTGAAGCAAAGTGTCATCCATCTCCAGATATGGATGCTGCGGTACAAGTGTCCGAGACCGACCGATAATCATGGACTTATTATTAGCATTCAGCTTCATACTCCAAGCCGAGCACCATGCACTGATGCGTGAGAAATCCCTAGCCAGAGACTGAGCGACAGCATTACGCATGCGAGGAGCAGGTATCACTGCTATCAATGGGAATCGTCGGTATAGTTGATCATCGTACTTTCCAGCGAAGAAAACATGTCACTAGTATGCAGAACGATCAACAGCGGCCCAAATACACAACCCTGAGGGAAGCCAGAGATCACCGCGACTGCGGCATTCAAAACGCCGTCAACAGACACACTCTGCGTTCGCTCAGAAACTAAATGGCGAATGATTGACAGAGCTTTACCACCCACACAAAACTACTCCAGCTTGTATAGAGCCTTATTTACACAATCCATCTTTTCGTCGAAGTTTGTGTTCGCCAAAAGATTTTGATTGACAAACACAGGCGGCGAGGCCTCGAACTTTATGATTGACGAGGATCCAACATATTCTAAAACTTTCAGCACAAACTTGCTGGAGTTTGACAAACATAAAGGTCGAAAATTATATTTCACTGTGTGAAAAACATTGTTATTTGTATGTGGCTTCATTATAGTATCTAGTAACAAAAGCATCATTCTTTTTATTTAAGTTAACCCGTGTAACGAATTTTTTGTTTGTTTGATTCTAACTTGCGGACAGCGGGAAGCATTTGGCAACATTATTGTTGTCAATTACTAATCACTAGCATATTCGTCTAGTAACTTTTCATTATTAAAAGGTACAATGGAGCACGATTTACGTTTTAAAGCGAAAAACGGTTGTACACTGTGTGAATTTCAATAGAAAGTCAAGAAATTAATAAATAAAAACATGGGAAATTATTGTTCTATCGTCTGCATCTCCTCTTGTGAGGAGATGCCTATGAGTGAATTATTAGCTATACTTTTTGCCAGTATAAATAAAGTTTTACTCGCCAGTCAGCTTCTACAACTTAAATAAATATCACGACTTATAATAAAGTGAGGGTGGAATGTAGATTAACAGTTATGGAATGCTGAATTCGCGTATCGTGACCCTGAAGTGTTCGTGGTTTCTTTTTGATCCCGTCTGGACAGAGAAGAGAAGTGTTTGTGTTTATGCTTCTCGATTATTGTGTTTGTGATTGATGTAGTGATGGATCGTGTAGACGCGACTTAATTAATAAACCCCTGTGGTTAACCCTGTCAAACGCCGCGCTTAAGTCCAACTGGACATTGCGTGCCTCAGATATTATATTCTCTTTCTACCCAGATTATTATAATGCATATTTTATTCGTCCGTACACGTACCGCTCCTAGCCTTAGTGGTCTTCAATTGGTACTAACTTGATCTGCTCAAAGTTGACGGGGGAGCTCAGCTTTGCTTTGTCCCCGGGCCCTAAGTAGCCTACCCTAGCTACGCCCCATGCCATGCAGTGACTGCACACGCTTATGTTGGCAAGGACAGAACGCAGTGGGAACAAAATGGTTTTAGAACTGATAGGAGGGGTGAAGATAATATGTACATTGTGAGAGAAGTCATTGAGTACTTTCAGAGGGAGAAGAGGAAAGAAAGAAAAAAACATGTATTTCTCCCCGTAGGAAGGTATTCATACAATAGTTCTATTACAGTACATGTTCAGTACACTAGTGTAAAATAATAAGCAATGAGTCTTACACGCTAGGTTAAGAATTGAATGTACAATTCTACTTCACAACCTACTGTTCGCGAAAGAAATATATATATATATATATTTCTAGCCTTAGCAACGTTTCATCAAATAATGCACTTAAAATACTTGTTGAGGAAACTAGATTATAGCATCAAAATGAGCCTTACAGATTAGGGAGAAAATTTATAGCGCTATTCTTCTTCAAGACCTACATTCTGCACAACGCTCTATGATAGCAATAGGTTCACAGTTCACACCCAGGTATATTGTGAATCAACTAATACATCATGTTAATTTCGAGGCTAAAAATAAGGGACATTAGGAAAACGTGAAGTTATAGATATAATAAAGAAGAAAAGAGAAGTAGACAAAGCAGAAGCTAACATACAGCTGTAAACGATATGTAGGGGTGCCAGGCGTAGATAAGGTGGGGAACCATTGTTGTAAAGCAAATTAATAAAAGGAAATCGTGAAGATGATGCCAATATTCGGCATTATAAGTGAAGTTATAATTCATGTAATATCAGAATAAATGCCTTATTTTTTTACATCAATAGGACCTTGTAGATAATAACAATAAGTCATTAATCTTTCCGACGTGTATAGATATTCTTTTTTCCCCAATACTAATACCCATATTACAAAACACAGAGGGGCAGTCAGACAACGCCTTCCCAGCTGCACACGGCAAAACACAGGAAACAGCAAAATCAATCATTCTAGAGCAGGAACCCAAAACCGGCAGCGGCCGCATACCCACGCCGTGAGCTCCCAAGTGAAGGAGGGCAGTGAAACCTTTGATTATTTCAAAGTCATTCAGAAATGAACTCGAATTTGTGGCGCAAATTGAGACCATTTAAATTCTTGATCATATGAGGTATTATTATTATATGTAAGGGTCCAATCACACAGAAAAAGCCTTTTAGGGGCACCAAGCACATATAAGTTTGGGGAACAATCGTTCTAGAACAAATGATAAAAAGGGTATTGTTAAGATGATGCCGTAGTAGGCCACACAATCCCAGAATACAATACTGTAATTGCTACAATGGAAGCCTCTATACTACAGAATGCAATGGCATAGGACACACATGTTATGTTTATACATGACATCCCCAGGGGCGCCGGAACGGGGGGGCAGGGGGGGGGCGACCGCCCCCCTTGCCCTGACAGTGGGGGGGGCGATAGGGGGGCCACTTGTGGAGGGGCAATAAGGGGGGCAGCATGTGCCCTTTCAGTGGAGTGGCGGGGGGGGGGGGGGGGGGGG
>LQNS02000228.1:7044461-7066937 GCA_001587735.2 Parhyale hawaiensis
CGTGCCGTAGTTAGACCGTGCTGTAGTTAGATCGTGCTGTAGTTAGATCGCGCTGTAGTTAAACCGTGCCGTAGTTAGACCGTGCCGTAGTTAGACCGTGCTGTAGTTAGACCGTGCCGTAGTTAGACCATGCTGTAGTTAGATCGTGCTGTAGTTAGATCGCGCTGTAGTTAAACCGTGCCGTAGTTAGACCGTGCTGTAGTTAGATCGCGCTGTAGTTAAACCGTGCCGTAGTTAGACCGTGCTGTAGTTAGATCGCGCTGTAGTTAAACCGTGCTGTAAGAATGTAGGAAAGCTCATTCGTTGTCTGGTATTGGTAGCGTGCTCTTGTGAGAACTTGTAGCAATGAAAAAAAAAAGAAGAAGAAGAAGTAAGGGAAAGAACACTAAAACCCAATAGCCTACATCATTTGTATGTGGATACTGTTCTCGTCATGTTAGTTAGTATAAGGGATAACTTAGTTTTGGCTTCTCGTCCGTGGATGAATTTATTAAATTTTTCAATCCTTTGATTCAGCTTTTCCCAGGTTGAATTTAGCATCTGTTCGCCGTTGCTCTACTGTAAAATAATCTTATTATAGGTACAGCTTTAGCTAAGTATTTCACCTTCGATTTGGGAATGTTTTATTCATTACCTATTAAATTTTATATATTTATATACATAGGCCTAACATTCCTGTTATTAAAGAAAGTAATTTAGTAGATGACTAGCGTAAATTTTTTTTACTCAAATAAGGTATGAAGCAGCTATCTGCGTTTATCTGTTTATTCGCATACTTACATATATTAATAAGTAGCTACATACTGAGCTTAATTGAAGAACTTCTTATCTTGATGCAAGTATCAACTATTGATTTGCGGTGAGAACGGCTGGCTAGCTTAAAGCAGCTTTACATGCATGCTGGTCTCTTGTTTGGTACATTGTACCAGCGTATCAGCTGTTAGTCATCTGTTATGCATCAGCCAATATAGTGCAGGATGTTGTCTTGCGGCGTTTCTAGTTCTGGCGACTTTATTTTCTGAGCTTTTCCTTTGGTAAATGGTAGAACATTTGAAAAAGAAATGTTTATTTTATTCCCTTGCCATCGTTGCTGTTTCCTGGATGTTGATGCGCCTCGTTGATTAGCGAGTAGTTCGACCGGAAAATTATATCTACTGTAGCTATTGTGAGGCAGTTGAAAAAAGTTCCCATCGTTGTTTCTTTCCTATAACTTCTGATGTCTCATACGTTGATCAGCAGCTACTCAGTAAAAGAATGAAAAATGCTTAAAATACGGAGAAACAATTGCCATCGCTGCTACTTCCTGCTACTTGACTCATCAAATCGATTTGTTTGCAGCAGATGTCGTGTGATACCGCAGGTAGGTAATGCGACGAGAGCTCGTGTATGATGGATTATGCATTTGTGTCCGACACCAGCCAATTTCCACCGGATACAGATGTATGTGATATCCACCCTCCATCTATTGATTTCCCTAATTTGTGAGGCAGTCAACTCTATATTAGCCAAGGTTGCAGAATTGGAGTCCGACATTTAGTGAAGGGGGAGGGGGCAGGGGCTGGAGATGAGAGTTTGGACACTCGTAGGTATGGCCCTGGAGTCGGAGCCGGATGTGATGAAAATGGGTGTTTTCTTAGTTAAATAGTTGAGAGTCGGTGGGGGTCGGGTAGTTTTTTTGGCCCTAGGAGCTTGAGTCGGACCCTGGCTGGAATCAGAACCGGACTTGGTTGATCCAACTCCGCAACCCTGCCACTAATTAACCAAGTATAATCATTCGGGAAAAATAGCAATAAGATCATTTTGGAGACAAAATTAATTTCGGCCTTACACATTAATTTTTAAAGTAGAAAATCAGTACAAATACTGAAATGACAGTAAATAAATGCTCTAAGAGTTTATGCACTCATTTCTTGTCCATAGAGATTCCCACTATGCTGAGACCGAAGTAATTTTTTGCCCCCAAAATGACCTTATCGCCATTTGCCCCGAAGAAACGGTTATATGTACTACGGAAGCCCCTACTCCAATTCCTTTTCATTTATACTGTCACTGGTCAACATTATTATACAAGTAGCTGCTACAGTCTCTTATTCCTAAATGCTTCTTAAAACCACTCTCTATTAGTTCCCAACTAATATATTTTGGACTTTAATACTGAAATCCTATTCTTATGGCTCTAGCTTCTTCAGCAATCAATTCACTGTCAACTGTGACTCAGAAGCCTTGTTTTCAATCTCCCTGTTTATTTTATTATGAAATGTATGCACTGACAATTCTTATTCTAAAACTCTCGTTTTGAATCACTTGCTCACGGCTTTAATTTCGTTAATGTATGTAACTTAATGAAAAATTTACTGTCTACACCGACACCCAAACCCTATTTTTAAACTGCCGTTGCCTTTACTCCACAGTAAATGCGTCGTAAGTCAGTAACCCGTTTACTCAATGGTACGAGGCAGCAGTAAAATAATACCCAAAGGATTGGGAGACACTGTCCTGGTTTTGAGTGGTCACAGTTGTCTTAACTGAAGGTCTTCATGTTACTGTACTCGTGATGCAGTTGGAATTGTGCCGCCCGGGAGCACAGGAACGCCAAACTTAGGGCTCTATCAATTGGTTCGTCAAAGTCATTCTTAGCCAACTGCACTCAACCCAAGCCCCAGAGTACACTATAATAGTAAAGCAGTGGTTTCGCTATTTTGAAGTGTGCTGTCCGTGCCATAAATAACTCAGACGCTTTTGAAACTGCTGAAAACTCCGATTTATGATTGAGTTCCGGGCCGTCTCAAGGGTAATCGACTGGATGTTAACGCCCAAAATTCGATGCAACGGGGCGAAACCAAGGCACCTGTTAGTAGTTTCAGACAAGTGGGCTTGGTTCAGACCGACTCTGCCGACCCAATCGGAGAAGCCTTAAGTGTCCTATTGCTCCGGTACCGCCTGCCATACGTTGCCGTATAGATTGCCACGTTCCCTGCACTCCGTGGCGATCAAATTAGTCCTGGTTTTTGGACCTCAGTTACCAATCTCATGTCTCTACACTGCTCTGCTGCATCCCATCTGCCGGCTGGCTGCGAAAGAAACAACTGTGTCGTTCTTTGTACTCCCACTGATCATTTTTCTGGTCGTTCTATTTTGCCCGGCTTCGTTTCCCCACTAGAAGTTCCTCGTTTTATATAACAAACTTCAACTCCCCTCTTCGAAGCTAAGCAGTGGATACGAATTCTTATTAGAGGGAAGCACATAGGTACTAAGAAATAGGAATTTAATAATTATTATGTATGTGAAAAGCGACAGTGAGAAAAGAATTCTCACTTTTCTTCAATGATTCTAGTTGCTGAGGCTTTAATATCTTGGTGTTAGTACAGTGAGTTAGCTTATTGTGCAGTTTACGAGTGCAGAACGAAAGTTTCGTTTGGGGCCGTAACAACATATAGGGCCTACCTAGTCGAACTCAAAGAGAGAAAACTCGTTTTTTTTTTCTGATTTGTCTTACGTTTTCGAAGCTGATGCTTGTGTGACAGGATGGCCTCCTATCAAACTTGATCTACAGATGTACAGTATAGCAATCCTCTTGTATATAATATAACGCCTCTTTTCCAATTGGGAATGTGTTCTAAGACGGGTGTATTCATAGACTTGCGAGCATGTACGTTCATGGATGACTATGGGCAAATGTAATTTTCACACTGATCAGTCTGCTGATAACGAGTCTTAATTTTGTAATTCTCTGCTAACTTATACTATTTTGTAATCATTATGATGGTGGTCGTGACTGCTGTGTCTTCCATGTCGATCTGTCATGTTCCGGTGAGTTGCTCTCCAAATTCCCTGTGATCGCTTGAGCCGCACAGAGCAGGTTTTGAAGTCGAATGGATCGGGTCCGGCTCCGACTCCTTGCTCCTGAAATTGTTCGACTTCTAAGTACCGACTCCGATGCAGCAACTGTTAGAGAGCATTGACATGTGCTGAGTTTAAGCCTAGTGCTGTCTCTGAGCTACTGATTCAGAAGACTGATATCTAAAAGTAAACTCAGAAGTAGGGCTATTATGAACTATCATCGTGTTGTACGGTAAATATATTGATTACAGTAAACGTAAAATTATCGAATGTCTATTGGGCGGTATCGAATAATGTCCGATAATCGTTTATGAATTTACGATTGAGTGCAGCTCTATGCATATGACGGTCTTTCTTTCAGCTCGAATTTCTTTTTTGTTCATTTGTTTGCTTGTTGGTCTTATTATCACCCTCGCTCGTCTCTCATTGGAGTCGTTCTCCATTCGTCCGTGCTTTTGTCGCCGGTCACAGTCGGTTCGCCCGCATAGCTGTAGACAATAGGGAGATTCTTACGTGCTGCAGATGTGCTCAAAGTACCTACCATATAGAGCTACGTACCAACCGTTACGTTTCTCCAACGTTAGTATTCAGAACGTGAAAGCTCTGAGTGCTGGGCCCTTTGATATGATGGGCGCAGCGTTTCCTATCGAGATACTAAAAATGAGGTTTTCTGTTATTTTTGCTCGCCGTGAGATGTCCACAATTTTTTTCTTTTGTATTTCGACGTTTAATATTTCGGGTTCCTTACTATAGTTTTTTCGATGCTTAGTATTTTTACGAGCTATGGTAGAGTCATTCAGCCATTATTGACGCAAATTGACATTGGAATAAGTTGCCGTATAGTACCATGACGAGAGCTCTACTGCCTACAGTACATTGTTACAATTCGGTGGTAGGTATGTCCAATCTGTTTCCAGGAGCATGCCAGCCACCTCATCTCACGTACCTACGCAGGGTAGACATGCTCAGTCAGTGTGTTGCTCATGGACGCGTAGTAAGATAGGTAGCTGATGTGAGACCGTGGAACCAGAGTTACGGAGTCGGATGAATCAATTCCGACTGCGACTCCTCGGTTCTACCAGTATCTCATGCTGGTTTCTGTGTGTCGAAAATCCTCTTGGCTCCTACCGTGCTTTACCCTAGTTTTTTACTGTAAAATTTCTCCAACTCCTGGGCCTCAAAAATATCTGACTCCGACTGTGCTCTAAACACAGCGGACTGACTCTGTATGTCTCTCATTTGACTTTGGTTTGTAGTTGGGATATGGTCTGTTTTTAGCTTAACGTGCATATCAATTTAGGCTAGCGCCTTTGCTTTTAGCTTACGCAGATGTCCATCTTTGAGATTTTTCTTTGTGTTTTATATTGCGTGGATATAAATGCATCGCGGTTTTGTTTTCGTTGCTAACTCCCATCTCAGTTTCTTTACCTACCTACCATTATTTACGCTCGTGAAACAAAGCAAATTAGTCAGTGTTTAAATCGTAGCAAGTATGTTTCTACTCTGCGATGGTCTGTGCCCGGACGTAAGGTTACTAAACCCTATTGGTGGACTGGATATCGAAATGCTTTCTGTTGCGAATGATCTCATAGCTTTCGGCGTTCTGTCAATTAGCGCATTTCCTTCTCTTACAAAACCGGTTTTGTCTTTATAGAAATCTTCCACCGATACAGCGCGAATAATAAATGAACTTCCCTCATTGTGGCGAATCAGGCAATGTATTCCTGTAAACGATGTGAGCTACGTACTGAAGCGACTAACGTTTTGGCCAACAAACGTCATTTATTTTCTCTTGCTACATTTTTCTGCGTGTATTTTTATGGGCAAAAAAGTCATAATCATATGAATTTTCGGTGTGTATTTTTCGGGCTGCTACTGGCGTTAACTAATGCTGGAAAATTGGACATAAAGCGAAGAGTTTTATACCATTGTGAATATTCTGTGGAAGCAGTTGGTAGCTATTAGCTATTGGAAGTTTCGAGACAAGGCGCAGAATTAATACCCGTGTATATGGAGGATAGCAACTGGCGTCAGTTCATAATGGAAAATTCGACATACAGCGAAGAGTTTCAATACCCGTATTAGTATTCCTTGGTACAGCGACTGGTATGAGCCAATACTGGGCAGTATTTATAGCTTGGTGTTGTGGCCGGAAGCCCGTGCTTGTGTGCCGTTTCCGCTCCTCCCCTGCAGGCAGGCAGCAGCGGCTGTAGCAATGGAGGCCTTTGGTCTCCGTGCCTATTGCGGGGGGTTCCCTTGTCTTGGTCTGAACGGGGGTCCCAGAATTTTCCTGCTTCTGTGACGGACAGCTAAATATAGCCAGTGGACGCAGTGCACATCTATTGCGCCACCGTTGAGTTTCCACTATAGAATACGGGAATTGCAACAGGTTCATTCGCTATCTAAGCTCCTCTACAGGGTCATAAGATGGGCTATAGGGTCAGGTTAGTTTTGGTTCGCTCATCCTATGTTATGGGGAGTAGCGCCCCAAAAGAGGGACCCTGTAGGTTGCTTTAGCCTTTAGCTAGGCCTATGGGACGTCTGTCTTTCGTGATCACTTTACTTCCTTCCGCTTACATTCTTCTACTGATCTTAATTTCATCTGTTCTGCCTTTTCTTCCCGAAAGCTCTTCCATGCGCGTTGATCCTGTGTGGGAACATCCTCATGTATGCGTTCCATGTGTCTATCGTCATACTACATGCTCCTTGTTTCTTCCTCCGCGATATTACTTTTGTTTTGGAAACGGAAGGCGTAAACTTTTCAATACGTATTAGGAATAGTTCGGCGCGATAGGTATAGGCAGTGTGCCTCTGAAGCGCTAGTCAAAACTTCTGCTACTGAATGTTTTATATTCCGTAGAGTATAAGTAGCAGTTTTCCAATGTTGGGGTAAATTACTCTGGACAGTGGGGTAATGGACGCCACTTTTATGAGGATGATAATAATAGACGTCTGTAGATATACGCAGGCAGCAGCGTGCTCTGTGATCTGCGCACTTCCTCATGCCGCTGCGGAAATGTGCAAACTTCCGATATTGCCAGGTGTATGTTCGATGGGGTTATTGTCCCTGTTTGAGAGTTGCGGTTAATCGCTTTAAAAGCGTTGGGAAACACTGATCTATAGAAAGTGCATGTAATGGTGGAAGGAAATGCTGCATGGTTGCTTATCGAACTAGCGTATTTTTTTTTCGCTTGGGATATTCATGCACTCTCTTGATACTACATACTACTTTTGTCCAACTGGCAAGAAGCATTCTTACTTCGACACAATTCTAAGGTTTATCCTACGTAATGCATGGCTGCAACCATGTGTTAACCTCTGTAGTCTGAATACATCTTTTGTTTCCCGTACCTGTTCAACGGACACAAGAAAATAACCCGTAATTTATCGAGCAATCTACCAGTCAGTAGGTAGCTAGCTACAATATCGTCGAAGTGGAGAGGAAGCTAGAGCAGTGTGTGTTATCGTTCTGCAGCAATATTTGTTATCATTCTGCAGCAGTATTTGCTATCATTCTGCAACAGTATTTGTTATCATTCTGCAGCAGTATTTGCTATAATTCTGCAGCAGTATTTTGCTATCATTCTGCAACAGTATTTGTTATCATTCTGCAGCAGTATTTGCTATCATTCTGCAGCAGTATTTGCCATCATTCTGCAGCAGTATTTGCGATATTTCTGCAGCAGTATTTGCTATCATTCTGCAGCAGTATTTGCCATAATTCTGCAGCAGTATTTGCCATCATTCTGCAGCAGCATTTGCTATCATTCTGCAGCAGTATTTACCATCATTCTGCAGCAGTATTTGCCATCATTCTGCAGCAGCATTTGCTATCATTCTGCAGCAGTATTTGCTATCATTCTGCAGCAGCAATTGCCATCATTCTGCAGCAGTATTTGCCATCATTCCGCAACAGCATTTGCTATCATTCTGCAGCAGTATTTGCCATCATTCTGCAACAGTATTTGTTATTCTGCAGCAGTATTTGCCATCATTCTGCAACAGTATTTGTTATCATTCTGCAACAGTATTTGTTATCATTCTGCAGCAGTATTTGCTATCATTCTGCAACAGTATTTGTTATCATTCTGCAACAGTATTTGTTATCATTCTGCAGCAGTATTTGCTATCATTCTGCAGCAGTATTTGCTATCATTCTGCAGCAGTATTTGCCATCATTCTGCAGCAGTATTTGCCATCATTCTGCAGCAGTATTTGCCATCATTCTGCAGCAGTGTTTGCCATCATTCTGCAGCAGCATTTGCTATCATTCTGCAGCAGTATTTGCCATCATTCTGCAGCAGTATTTGCCATCATTCTGCAGCAGTGTTTGCCATCATTCTGCAGCAGTGTTTGCCATCATTCTGCAGCAGTATTTGCCATCATTCTGCAGCAGTGTTTGCCATCATTCTGCAGCAGTGTTTGCCATCATTCTGCAGCAGCATTTGCTATCATTCTGCAGCAGTATTTGCCATCATTCTGTAGCAGTATTTGCCATCATTCTGCAGCAGCATTTGCTATCATTCTGCAGCAGTATTTGCCATCATTCTGCTGCAGCATTTGCTATCATTCTGCGCATTGCCAGCTCTCTGCTTCGAAGACAAGACTGAGATATGCTTCAATCTGACCTGCACTTTGAAGACTGTGTATTTTCACCAGCAACGGGAGAAATATGTACCATCAATCTATCATTTTCCTACATAAATACCAGCCCGAAATATCCCACACTGGCGCGAGTTATATAAAGACCGCGTATATTAAGCAGCAGCCGGAATGTGACGAGAAGATGCTGGTGCTGCGTACACACAACAGCGCGCATCAAAAAGAGAGAGCTCGTCTAAGGACAAGCTTTGAGCTTTCTTTAACCTTATTAGCGACTCTGGCCTGACTGCGCGCGTGTTGCTCGAGCGACGACTGCTTGTTGCTAGCTGTTGTGAGGGGCATGCGGCGGTGCCCCGCGTGGCTCACCTGCACTCGCGCTCGTTTTCTTTCTCTATTTGCCCTTCCTGGGTTTCTCGTGTGGCCGCATATGTCAGGTAACGAAAAATAAAGTTTGTGCAGTTTTTGTTGCTGATTGTCTTCAGCAGAACGCAAAAAGTTTCTTCGGAACGGTCATAGACCGCAACAGTACTTAACTCTTAGGTCTGACGCTGGCGGCCAAAAGTCGGCAACGGAAAAATGGGATTTTCTCTAGAGCTATTCTTTTCCCCCTGTCTAATACTGAAGAAAAAAAATTCCAAGGTACCCAACATTTTTCTTGTGGAGAAAGTATTTTGGATACGGCGGGGACGCATTTGGTCGATTGCCTGCATGACCGTGTCTGGACATGTCATAATAGCTCTTGGGAAAATCCCATTTTGGCCGCCAGCGTCAAAGGCCACTTTGACCTAAGAATCAAGTACTGTTGCGGTCGATGGTACTGTATATACTTACCTGCTCTCTGTAACTCGCTAGTATTATTATTTATTGTGTCGCAGTGGACGCATTAACTCATTAACGTAGACTGTCCATTTTCGGAATGGTAATCGTGATGTTATTCTGATGAGAAATGAAGGTGGTTTTTGCACGTTGAGGTATCAGCTGGAAATGTAATGATAGTGAATAGAAATGTAATACAGTAGGCATAAATAAATAAATATAGGTACCTACTGTGTTATTATTATAGTGGGTTGGGTTACTGTCGCCGCAGTACCTACCTACTGTGTTGAGTACACGTATGGGTATGGTGCAAGTGCATGGGGTACAGCTCATCACTCAAGTTACATTAGACACAATGACCTGTTATTACCATCATTACAATCTACACCTCATTGCGGCCCAATGTTTGGCGCCGATTTGATAGGAGTATATACGACAGGACCACTACGGACCACCTCGAGTCGGGTGTTACGTATCTGTTTTTTCAATCCTGATCTGGATGTAGTGAGAGCGCATTTCCTTGTCCCGACTTTTTTTTTAGGCAGTTAGTGTACTTCTGGGCAAATATCATACTTGCAGTGACTAGCTAATTGACTTCGGCGCATTCATCAGCCGGTGAAATATGTCATCGAGGCTTCACGTATGGGCGTCCAAGAGACTTCTGCCCAACGATCGGCTAAAGCGAGTTACAGTACACGTGGTAGCAGAAGCTCCGGAACAGCTGGCATTTGATCTCTCCAGAGCAGTACGTGCTGATACAGATTTAATAGATACCTGCTACACTGTAAAACATTCGTAACTCTAAAGAAGGAATCTCCATAAAATATTATACCTGGAGAACCCTGTATTTTGGTTTACTAGAGAAATCTCGTATTTTCTCCGTGACGCTTAGGCTATAGCTACTGGGTTGTGCCAGGTGGTAGTTCCCTATAAACTACAGTTTTTCTCGATGTACCGAGTGAGATCTCGCTTGGAATTTTCTTACTTTCCTTTGAAAAAATATACTATCTAGATGTTGAGATAGTTGACCTTACGGCTCAGGCGGTACATCATTTAAACTGCATTAGGCTATGTGGGACAAAACTCGTAAACGGAATGAAAACTGAGAAGTGCGGTTGTGGAAATGCTGTTAAATACTTGTTGAGCCGAGCAATATCGTTTTCCTGACAAAGTTTGTTTCAGAACCCAGCTTTTTATTAAGCTGATCAAATAACATTTCCCATAGACTAAAACACTCGATCAGCAGACACGTTACTAATGTACGTATATGTAAGTTCATAATTTTCTATCTATCAGTTACAAATAAGACAATTCATCAATTAATATTCTGTAGCTTAAACACATCAGCACGCAACTGTATTTGCTTTAATGTAGCTCCAATGTATAACGACTTGACAGCGTAGTTGGTATAGAGATATTGACTTCGGATCCGCTATGACGAGGGTTCGAGTCCCGCACCACACCTTCCTTTTTTCACGGCTGCTGGGAAAATTCCAGAATGATTTCGAAATATTACGGGATTTTAGTGGCATTTTGCTGCCAGTAGTTTCGTCATAAAATTTGCGGAATTTTTTACCGTGCATTAAAAATGGTAGCAACGCATGTTGGCTGCTGGGTCCACTTGTTGACCGTAACACAGTAAGCAGAAACTATGCATATCTGATTCAGAACGAGCCTGCTCGTTGAAAGAGGCTTGTGAAATTGCTTTGTGAACTTGACCATACAATGAGTATCCATTGCATTGTCTCATCACTGTGCATCATAATGTCTCTGTTCCACCTGAATCGCGAAGCTCACCTATAATTCTGCTTAGTTGACTGCGGGTCCCATGGAGTCTAGTACGTTTGTAATGGAAGGTAGCGGTAACTGGTTTTGGTTGCTGTTCTTTCACCGCCCCGAACGTAGTATCGTTTTTGCGCTCTTGTGTTCCTGCGTGTCCGAGTATTTAGTTGCGCAGTGTTTTCTTTCTTTGCAACGTGTATCGGTGGATGCAATTGTTGTGCTGCTCTTACGGCGTTTCGTGTTGATGCCTGTATGAATCGGAATTTGGGCATTTTGTACATTGGTGCCTTCAATAGATGCAGCTATATACCGGTCCGGTGTTTTGCCATCTCGTCCTGGTGCATATGCACTGGATGTACCGGTATTTTGGCTTTTCGAATGGGTGCATGCGGTGGATGTGGCAGTGTTATGGCAACTCGTATTGGCCTATTATTGCCTCCAATGATTGTTCTTACATTCGACAACACTTATACCTGCTGCTTTTCAGTTACCTAGTGGTAGCTACTAGCGAATGTTGGTTGTCGTGTGAACGGTAGCTTTAGCTACCGTCGAGACTAATCTGCATTTAAACTATTGGACACATTGCTGTCCTACCCACTCTGCCTCTTTCCGTAGCGAAGTGCATGCATGCTGTTCCTTGGAATGTAAACGATGACTGCCTAGGCGGTACCCCTATGCGTGCTCGTCGGGCAGTTCAGTTCTACACATGCATTGTTATTTGGACTGCAAATCACATCACGTGTCGTGCTCCGTGCGCCCTTCTTGTATGGAAGCGCATTTATTTGCACGTGTCTCGTATTTATTTTTCATTGAATCTCACATCTGGTGATTATCTTTTTTGTTGCTTTTCGTCTTTCTCAGCGTGCTGTTTCAATGCACGGATTCCTCGCTGTGTGGGCGTTCTACTTGCATTCTTTTTATCTGAATAGACTCTGTGGCTAGAAAGGCCTTCAGTACATGGGTTTATAGGTTGGTATGGTAGGTACTGCAAATAGCCACTACCTAGATTATTGCTAGATTCCTTGCAGTTCATTTTCCTGACGTTGGTTCATGTACGAATCAAAAGTTCCAATATCATGCACGTTCTATCGAAACCAATTTTCATATCATTTTTTGACTTTTTGACAATTTGGAAAATCCGTTTACCCAAATGAGGCTGTGCTTGTGAACTACCGGCGCTTGGATTTCGCCACTCATGCTCATTGCATACTAGTACGGTACAAAATATGAGCTCCACAAATCGGTTATCATCGGTATAGGCCATCCGTTCCTATACATCTGCCTGCTTGGAATGCCTTTGCTGTCGCAGGTAACCAAAGTTGGGGCAAAAAACCCGGAAAGGTAACACTAACGGGGCCCCGTGTTGCCGACACAATGCTGTGGAATGCAAGAAAAACGCCACCTTCGTGGGAAGCAATTCACGAGCGAACCTCCTGTTCCTGCTCGTACGCGGAAACCATCGTATCGTTGTTGCTGTCGTTGATACGTGTTACCGAATTTGGAATTTTGTGGATGCGTAGTAAGTAGTTCGCTCTGAATGCGTAGGTAATAAATTTAACGTGACAGCTACTTGATAAGGATAAGCCCTGGCTTTAAAGATCATCTTCGAAAATGACTGAAAGCTGTTACCAGTGTTACGTGTAATACCGAATTCGAAATTTTATAGATGCACAGTAATGTATATAGGCTAGCTACTGTGTGATGGCCGAGCTCGAGCTCGGAATTTCGTAGATTACTATTCCGATATTCGTAGAAGACATTCAGCAGTGGTTTTGAGAATAATCGGAAATTATTCACGTAATAAGCTTGCACATCTGAGGAAACTAGGTATCACATATCTTGCGCTGTATAAAGCCTAATTCAATATTTTGTGATTGCCTCTCAGTTTACTTGGCGAATCTACTACGGTTTCATAAAAAAATATTAAGCACTGGTTTCAAAACTCCTCGTCAATTGTAAACACAATAGGTAAGCACGCCCGTAACATGGAAACTGTTAGATTAGATAGGCGGCAATAGACGAACCAATAGGTCCATTCCCAAAGAGCCACCGGAACTTACGCCCCGGCCCTCTATGGGCTATTGCCATTAGGTCAGATGATATAGCTAGAAGACTGGGGAAAAAGAAGAAGTGTTAGTTCATATCCATTGCCATATACACAGTGATGATCTTTTAGTTTATTGTGTAAATCGTAATGGCATTTTTAGAAAAAAGAAACTTGCTTGTTATGAAATAAAGAAAAATAGTGCTGTTATCAGTAGAGGACATCAGAAGCGGAAGGGGATAAATAATACAAAAGAATGATGTACCGTACCTACGTGCGCAGAAAATAGCCCACGCTTGTATTTGTACAGCCTCATTCAAAATTACATTGTATTTTTTCAGTTTGTTGGGGGAAATTCTGGTTCAACCCGTTGGTTATTATTTTGATGCCGCTGAGGTCTGGCGTGATGACACGCGAAGTTGATTGATCTAAGAGATTTTCTGTTTAGATTTGAGTGTATTGGCCCTACAGGCCATTTCAACAGTTTGAAAATGAACACCATATGTAGCTAAATAATAGTACCCAGTATGGTTACTATTAATAAATATCAGTCAAGATGTTCATGTAGAGAAAGGCTATTCGAACTTGAATTGACATCATTTGGATCGAGCGTCCTCGCTTTAAACATAAATTTAGAATGGTAGGTAACTTACGTAGCCTATTTTTTTAGCTTTTAAATGGTAATGAACTGTTTTCTGTCTTATCACTGTTATCCAGTAGCTACTAGGTAGCTGCACTCGTGAAAATTTCACGGTCTGGCGGGACCTTTCAAGTTGGACCCCTGGAAATTCTACAGTATTTAACAAGTATCAAGTATTATACCATACTAAACTGCCCATCATCCGTCGGATCTATATCACCATTTTTTCCGTTCCGCAAAATAAGTCAAGTGTTATTTAGCTGGTCATATACCACGCGCTACTTGTCCCCGTTCTCTCCTGGCCTTGTGGGAGTCACCAACACCAGCTCCTTTGCTTTGAAAGCTATATTTAAGCACTGCCTGTGCGCAAGGGAAATATATATATATGACGTATTAGGTACCTTTAATTCAACGTGCACGTTCATGTCATGCACCGAGTTCGATTTCATCTTCCGTATCATGGGTACAACCGAACTATATTATATCTGATTTCCTGTTATCTGTTACTAATGAGCTTAACACACGAAGGTAGGAACAACGCTATTGCTATTATAGATCGATAATAGCTACATATTGATGCACAAAAAACAAAAATTTTTAACGCTACACCGCAGAGTTGTTCGCCTATTAATAGCTCGGTGCCTAAATTAAAAAATAACAGATTTGGCCTAGTAATAATAATAATAATTAAGCCCTGGTTTTGAAAATCATCTTCAATAATGACTGGGAACCGTTACCAGCGTTACGTGTTGAAAAACATGTACTATTTAAACAATAGTGCGCAAAGTTGGTTACTATTCATTACCAGTTGAAATGTTTCTGTTGAGAAAGGCTATCAAAGTTAGAGAAAGGCCATCAAAGTTTGATGTCTCCTTTGCTATGTTCGGTGCATATGCTATAATAACGGTAATTACAGAACTTGTGGACTCTCCACAATCATCACCATTTGTCTTCGATGACGTCACTCATGACGAACCAACATTTAGTAAGCCCTGAGTCATTTTCTTTTCATGTAATGAGCCTCTTCTTCCGTCTCTTGTTCTATACGGTTCCTAGCTACCTACTCTAAATAAACATGTTAGTGTTTCAGGCTGTACGATTCCAGTAGAGTCCCTCTTCCGACATGTCCGCACTTAAACTAGTCACTTAATTGTATACTCTACTGCTGCACAATATACTGCCGTTGAGTAGGCTAACGGGTGCTCTCAGTCGCTCACGTGATCAAAATGTAATCAAGTGTGATGTTGCAGCCAGTCGCGCTGCGGCCTGTTTCTATAGCTACCTATAGTTTTTGTGGTGATAATTGGGACCCTGCTGAAGCGTGATCGGCAGTCTTATCGCACTTGCTCTTGGTTTGGTGGCGTGATAGCGCATTGTACTTATCTGCACTCTGAACACAGATGTGTCTGTTGATGGGGCGGATAATAAATAGGTAGCTTTTGCATATGTTGTGTGTGCGCGTGCAGAAGGCTGAAGTAAGATACCAGAGAAGCACTCTGAGAGCGCAAATCTCCGCCAAGCTTCGCAAACCGAGCAAAACTTTCAATATAATCCACAATACGGGAGTTCTTTCGGACCATCACCAGTATTTAATAATCTTTTCCTGGTGCTATTCTGAACTCTAGCCTAGAGTACATAACAGTAGTATATACCTGTGAATTTCATGAAGATCCATTCATAGCCTAACTTTTTGAGTCAAGTTGTGAAAAAACAAACGATTTGACGCCAAAGAAAATAACCCTCTTTGCCTAAGGTAATAATGTAATATGATTGTATACAGTGCATGTGCGTTGTGTGTGCCTAAGGCTAAAGTAAGCAATAATGTAATCATGTGCGCTGTGTGTGTCCAGGAGGTCAAAGCCAACGAGCGGGAGGCGGAACGACAGGCAGCGGACACGGAGGAGGAAGAGGATGAGGACGACCCCGCGGATCCAGACTATGGTGCTGTGCCCTCCAAGAGGAAAGCTGAGCCGCTCAGGGACGGCAAGCTTGGGGTGTCGATACATAAGCAGGTCAGTGCATTGGCAGCAATAGCAGATCTTGAGATGTGGCGGCCTCTTCAGTCCAGTGCCATGTTGAAGGAGTAATGTGCTGCTGTCTTGGTTGTCATTATAATGTGAGTGCCCTCAGGGGTATATTTTGGCGGATCCATTCCCTGCCACAATATATTTGGGCCTCACGCCCAAGGATCCCGAGTGCCTTTTCCGCTGGAGATGTTGCACTTAGTCGCAGTTCCTGCTGACGAGGTTAGTTTTGTAAAGTTAGGTAGGCTCACAATGCTTCCCCTTCTGTTTCGGGAGGTGGGCTACCGATCGAGGTGGCCGACCTATTCCAGCTAGACTTCTACCTTCTTGTATTTGGTTTCTTTCCCGTGTGTGCCGTAGCTGAGCGAAAGCGTTCAGCCGTGCCCGGGGGTTGGAGATGCACAACTTACGCCTTTTTCCTGCCAGTAGCGCACTGTCCATCTGAGACCTACCGGCAGAAAAGCCGAGACAAACAGTGACAACCTAAAACGCGCCCCAGTGGCGCACGAGGCTGTGTTAAACCACAGGAATAGTTCGGTGCGATATAGACATTGTGTCCCTGATACGCTAGTAAAACTTCTACTACTACTACTACCTATAATGTGAGTGAAATACTTATCTAATCGACTGAGATAAAATGCATTTATCTATTCGTTCCGTAGGTATATGACAGAAATGTATAATGAAATAATCTTTCAAATGCATTAATACTTTTTTTGTTCAACCGGGATAAATATAAAGGGAAGTCTGGTTCTGCGCACATTATTCCCGTTACCTAATATGTGGAACACAGCATGCTAACGATAATAAATGAGCCTTCTCTGTTTCCTGCGCAGATAAAGCAAGAGCGGCAGGAGGTCGAGAGCGACCAGGAGCCCTCAGACTCCCCCCTTATCCCGCCCTCCTACAAAGTGCCCCGCCTGTCTTCCTCGCCTATCAAAAGTCCTCTCAAGAGCCCCAAATATGAGGGTCTAAAATCTCCCAAATCCTCTCGTTCAGAGTTCTTCCCCACAGACAGCAGCAGCAACGAGGGCAGCCCCACCAAGTCCAGCATCGCTTCCCCACTGCGGGACAGTGCCTCCAGAGTGCCTACTTCCCCAACGGGGAGTATATCTTCTCCGTGTCATTCTCCTTCTAAAGCATCTTCTCACTCAAAGTCCCCATCTCATTCCCCTCACGCTAAATCCCCATCACGCTCCCCTGTTAAGTTACCCTATACTTCCCCATCCAAAAGCGCTTCACCCGCGTCCCACCACCCATCCTCCCCTGTGTCGTCCCCGAAACTCCCTAAAACGCCCCTCACACCGTCCTTCTCCCCAGACCAGCGACCTCCCAGTGTCCCACTCGCCTCCCCGCGTACCCCTAGTCTTCCCCCCACCTCCCCACGTCACATCACCACCCCCACCCCCACACTCGACACTTCGGTTAAGGAGGGCAAAGAAGCGTGCCCGAAGGAGCATCACGAGGAGGGCGTATATGAGGACGATGTTGAGGAGGAAGTCGAAGAAGAGGTTTGCTCATTGCTTTGCATTTTTGCCCTCATATTTTCGTACCACCCACTGCTTTATATCTTTACATCAACATTTTCATATTGTCAGTTGTTTTATGTCTTTCACCTAATATTTTCATGCCTGCAATTGCTTAACATCTTTGCCTTAATATTTTTTATACCGTCCCTTATATGAGATTGTTAGGGTTGCTTGGTGCCTTTTTGAGAGTATGGTTAACCCTTTATAAATGGTGGAGATTCTTCGTGAATTTCCTCTTGGAAACATTGATGTGAAAATGAAGAGATTCCTGGATGTTCAATATTGCTGATGAAGGTCCAGCATTGAAGACATGCCACCTTACTGTGGTGGCAGAAACGTGACGCTGATAAGGCTGTGACCCCCTCCCCCGGACCCTGTAGATACTTTAGATATTTGTGATAACAAATCTATGCCCGGCACCGCGTTGTGTGGGTGCCGAGTCTGTGCAAGAGTTTAGCAGCGAGGAAGCTGTCTTGCTTGTCCGACTTAAGGCGGGCGTGATACCCGCGGCGTTAGTAACCCACGCCACTACTACTGTCACTAGTAGGTTGGCCTAACCCTTGACAGGGTCAAGTGGTCATAAAGGTTCATGTCCCTGATGCGTTGCCCACTGAAGTACTATTTGCAACCGCTCGGTAAATAAGTCCCACTAAGCTTGGGTTAGCTAGACTAGATTGCTAATGATAAACTAATTCTATTCTTAAACAATATCGTTGCCTATTCTCGCAATCTCCCTCTCCTGCAGGTGCTGGTGGCGCCTGACCCCTCCTACTGGTACGAGCGCAACCCTCTGGCAGACGAGATCTTCATAACTGACGTAACTGCCAACCTCATCACGGTGACCATCAGGGAATGTAAAACCAAAGATGGCTTCTTCAAAACAGCTGCACAACAGGGTCAGGCTGCCGACAGACCTGACGATGCATCCTTAGCAGACAACTCTGGTAACAATTCGACCTCCCATGCCGCCTCGCAGCAGCCCCCCGCGAATACCGCAGTAACCACTTCCCATGAGACCGGATGAGCACTGTTCTCTCTCTAGCCACTGGGTACCTCTCATTGGATCACCCAGCTGTATATGACTTTATGGCTCGGCTAGAGATCCTCTGCAATATGCAACGTGTTGTCCATAGCTTGCAATTTTTGTGAAAGAATTTGGATATAATCTACCGTACGTTAGGTACAATTTACAGCGTGTTGTCAGTAATAGTCCCGTCGTATGATGTTGAATCTCTTCGGTTAGAAGACTGCAGCTTACAACATTTTTCTATGTATGAAACAAGGATGAATCTCTCGTTCGACATTTGTGATCAAAATCACTCACGCTGAAACATTGAAAAATTGGTGCTTGTTTGTCTCATAAATTATACTACAACTTATTTAAATCAAAGTTTTTAATATGAGAATGTAAGGCTGATAGTTCACTCTCCGTAGTTCTCAAACTTGGTGCTCATTTTGCTGCATGAAACTAAAACAGCAGTTCATACGGCCTTATAGTACTCGTGTTACGATAATATCTTTAGCTTCCTTGTGGCCGAGACTTTTTAATAGTATCAGCTCATGACGTTAATTCTAGTCTCAGCACGTGGCTGAAATTTTGTGGCAAGTATCAGGTCGGTGTAGAAATTTATGCCGATTTATAAGAGAGGAATTTTTAATAATTTAAATTCATGTTATGCCTATTCTTATTTTAGACAACAGTCAAACCTTTATTGTGATCAACTTCGTCGTTTCAAAGGTGCTGTGATCCAAAAGCGACCTTCTTTAGTCAACAGAGATTCGTCTTTTATCATGATAATGTTCACCAACACACAGCACTACTGACCAAAACTCTCCTAGATGAATTTGGTTGGGAAGTTTTACCCCATCCTGCATATTCTCCTGACCTAGCCCCCTCGGATTATCCCTTCCATTTCGATGGCCAAAGGTTGAAATATTTCACATCAAAACCTAAATAATTTTACTAGCGAGGCAGTGATACGCTCGTTCACAGACGTAATCAAGTTATAAAGAGCAATGGACGGAAATGTTATGATTAAAAATTATCAAAAACATTTTGTTTTTTATTCTCAATAGTCAGCAGGTATAGACTTGTAAATCTGCAAAAACTTCTGCACCGACCTGAGAATTCTCATTTTGACTAACTTTATTAATATCGAAATTATTAGTTGTTTAACACATGAAGAACTCAGGAAGAGGCTTTTTCCGTATTTTCTATAGTGAATTTGTCAATGACTATTATAAAATGATAGTATTATTACCACTGTAATAATTTGCCACTGTATAATGATAATTATCTTGTTTTAACTAAGAGCGCACGCAACAAATGGTGTTGGGGTTTTGCAGGAGTAAAAATGCACGGAATTTTTGAAGCTAAAGTGTTGAAAAAAGTTTAGCGATAGACTAATACAAAAAAAATATATATATATATAGCTTTTCGGACAGCTCTTTCTCGCCAATTTACACCAGTAGCCTATCCCTACTATATTGGGCTCTTTGCCTATGCATAGAACTAGGAGGGGGCAAACTGGAAAGCACAACTTTTGTGACGAACCACTTTCTAGCTACCTATTCCTAGCTCTGAGCTGCGTGTCCTTGCTAGCTATACGGAAATCCGAAGGAGTTGTTCTCCATACCCTCAGGGAGAGGGCACAGATGCGATGATGGTGGAAATTCTTTGTGATTTCCCCCATAAAAACCTTCATGTGAGGATGATAATGAGCCTCCTGGAGCGGTGTGAAATCTACGAGAAGCTGAAAACTCAATGGTTTGTTGAGATGGCTGATGGAGCAGCGCGGATGCTGCGCCATCATATTTTAGTGGCAGAAATATGAAATTGATGGAGGGACCATGACCCGGATGGACGCCAGTGACAGTGTAAAATCTGAGAATGTATTGATATTGTGTTCTCGGCGCGAGGTGGACGTGATGTCTGTGGCGCTAGGAACCCAACCCACTATAATAATAATAATAATAGCTCTGAGCTCCTATTGTAGTGGGTCAGTGAAGTCATAAGTTGTTCTCCTGGGGTTGGAGATGTTAATATTGGCCTCCTATTTTCGTGTCAGTACGACTTAGATTTATGGATCGACCGGGGACTCGCCTCTGCCCCAGCATTTGGGTCCGTCCGACCCTAGGAAAAGCTTTTTTGGTGACTCTGGCCCCAGCGAAATGTCAATCGTGGTCGACCTTAGTGTTGACTGTGAGGAAACCCAGTTATTTTTTGCTACCCTGACTTCTGCCAGCTTGAGTTAACCCGTGACCAGGCTAAGTGATTCTTGGTGATCTCTGCGCCGCCTCTTCCAGATTCTAGCTCCGGTTGGTCTATGATTAGTTTGGGGGTTTGGCGAGTGCGTGAACCCCTAAAGAGGAGGGGTGATGCCTAAACCCATATAGGGAGCCGTGCCTCCGTAGTTTACGTTAATTTTAGCTAGAGCTTAGTTACATATTTTTTCGTGCTCTTTGTAGCTACTTCCTTCACCTTTACTTCATCAACTGTCGACTTTGGTTCTATCGTTCCATGTATTTCCTCGACGTTGTTTTCATGCTTGTCGACATCTTGTGGGAAACGCCCGCCATGTCCACTCCACAATTCTCTCGACATTCTACATGCTCCTTCTGCATTATTTCCTATGATCACAATTGCAGTTAAACAGAGAGGTCTTTGTTTCCGCTAGTATTACTCCCACATCTGCTGTTATTTGTGCTTGGGGTTGTCGTGTGTCAAGTACCGTCGTATACTGACTGGAGTTATTTTATCTCCCGGATTAACGTTTGCCAGTTTTTACAATTGTATGTAACAGACCTGTCAAGGAGTTATGCCAGCCTGTACTGGAGTCAAGTTGTCTCCCCGGGTAACTTGGCCAAAATGATTCTCTAAAATTTATGTAATAGACACTGTCAGGAAGTTGTTTTTCCAGTAGTAGGTATATGAAGCTCGTTACCTCCATGCCAACTCGTGGGCCTGTCCACATAAAAACAACTACAGAAAATTATTATTATTGTATTGAGTATATTCCCGCCGTAGCCTAAAGGAGCACGATACAACAGCGAAATAGATATTTCAGTTTGAATAAACAATTTTAGAGAATGGCTGGACAAAGTTACTACGGGATACCAAGGAACTGCAGTTACAGTACTCAACACGGTTGTCAGGAAACTGGTTTACAGTCACACATGACAGTACTTCACTGCTTCTTCCTACACTCGAGGCAAAGGCAGGCTTAGTCTTATCAAGGCAGCGTGTCAGACTGCGATCGCTTCCCTCACTTGTTTTTCAATCCTTCCATCCCCGCGATAATTGGCTAATACCATTCACTCATTCAAATATTTCCGTATTTAGTGTTTTTCCTTGTAGTGAAGGTAATTTCTCTTGATTTGGTTGAAAATTTTATGTTCAAAAGATTTTTTTATCGTTAGCATAAAATTATTCATTCGTCATTGCAGTGAAAGTTTGTTGTTTCATGTAAAGCTTCATTGTTAGAAATTCAGATTTCCCCTTTTGGAAGCAAATACGGTACCTTAGCCTTACCTAGGTCTTCGGGACGTCTGTCTTTTGTGCCCACTACCTCTTTCTGTTTCCATATTCCTCCTGATGACGCTTTGACCTGTTTTTCCTCTTCTTTCCCTACTTGCTGTTCACATGCCCGTTGATACCACAATTTTACAAGATGTTTCAAGACAGGCCTTGATTGTGTGAAAAAATGTATGTATCGGGCTCGAGGTGCGCGCAATGCTTGCAGCGTTAGTAACTTACCCTCACAGCTATAATAATATATGACTAGAGCAAAAGGTAAACAACAGTAAGAAAGATTTGTCTTCTTCGCTGTATCAACTACTGTTGCACTCTATTAAACTAGAAAGCCGTAAATGTATTACTGTAATTACTGTACATTGTTTCTTCTAGATTATTGTTACATTTAAAGTTTGTTATGCATTCGTACTATTAGCCACTTATTTTTACTGATGTGTTTCTAGTTATATGAAAGTTGATGATTTACGCTTTTTTTTGCTATTTCGTTGTTGTTTGTTGTATTCATAACAATTCCTCGTCAATTCTTCTATGTTCCGCTTTTGCTATTAGGCCCTCAGGGGCATATTGTGGCGGGCCCTTTCCCTGCCACAATATGTTTGGGCATCACGCACCCAAGGGTCCCGAGTGCCTTCTCCGCAGGGGATGTAGCATCTGGCCGCAGTTCC
>LQNS02000228.1:7087689-7104280 GCA_001587735.2 Parhyale hawaiensis
ACGCATCTACGTGTGGACAGCGACAGGAAAAGTTGACGCACAGCTCACGTTCGTTTTTGGGATTGAACGCGTTGATATGAGTGACGTGTGAACACGGCCTTACAAAGGTAGTCTTTCAATCAAGAAATTCACCGTTAGCTACAATCGTTTCAATGGGCTTGGGATGGGTCGCAGGCACATCAGTTGCTGGCCGTCTCGTGGGTAATTGATTTTAGATTAACAGCTAAATTTCATTTCAACTATGTGGAGCCAAGGCACCTGACTGGAGTTTTTGACGAGCGGGCTTTGTTAAATCGACTGGACGAGCCACTCGACCGAACCTGCAGTAATTAAAACTTGTGGCTTAGATTTACAGGCAGTTTCCAGTCTGCCGCGTACCAAGATCACCGCAGTTGCACACTTCAGATTTCTGTACTGTGTTATATGATTTCCACTTCCTCATTTTCCGCATGTGCCTCACGTACGTAATACGCTGGTGGTACGTTATGTCAAAATGTTTCTTCTTTCATATTCATGAATTTGTTGTAACCATTTATGCGTGAGGGTAATTTTTTTATTTAGAGGGTAATTTTTTTTTATTTAAAACCGTTAATTTTATTCTGCTTCCATATGTGAAGCGACTTTTCATGATGTATAGTGTGTCTAGTAGCCTTGTAGAATATTACTTGAATAAGTTTAATGTGATGAATGAAATCTCTGTAGGTAATATTATTCTAGAAATTAATTTTTTACTCCATATAAACTCAACGCATAACTTCAGGAAACTCGTGCCAGTGGGATGTTATGCGGTTTTTAACTCACCCGCGTTATTTACTTTGTTAGTACGAAGAACAGTAAAATTATTCAAAATACACATATGAACATGTTGGAAAAATTGTGGTGAAGATCGTGTTCAAAGCATAAACAGGAATAATTTGAATGTCATTTTTTTTATCTGTACACAGTATTTTAAACCATCTGTAAACAATATTTTAAACTGTCTGTAGACAATATTTTAAACTATTTAATTTTGTATCATCTAGCAAGCCGATCCCGTGTACCAGCTACTCTCTGAGCAATATTAGTTTCCTTTTTTTTACTCTTTTCATTTTTGCGTCGGAGCGATGCTCTTCTCGCATTAACGTACTTATTTCTCTTAGCTGAAACTAGAAATATCACCATAAGAATTTTCTTGTGTTCGCGGTGCTTTTTGTATATAATTTACCTCTTGTAGATATCTTAGGGAATTACTCGTAGTTGCTTCCTGCATAATTATGGTCTCTTGGCTGATGTTAGTATCAGGTGGGTACGAATTCGTGCCCCTGTGAGATAGAACAGGTTATTGCTTAGAGATGGCACTGTGGGAAACACGTATTTTAAAATTAATAGCCGTTAGTGCGTGGGAAAGCCTTTGGCCAAAGTATTGTACAAAGAGAACCTAGAATAACCGTGAACACGATTGTGAAGTGATCTTTGAAATAATTATTTTATCACTATTTGGTATTTCGTATTTACCTCGGTTTGTGAAACGAAGCTGATCAATTGGAATATGTGGATTTACATCGGATGGTGACTACATGCATGACCCAGTTTCCTATCTCATATAACAAATTTTAACAGAAGTTTCTACAGGAATAATACAATTTGTATTATCCACGTACTGGCGATCCTCGGTTAATGCGACCTGTCCAGACCAACACCGGTCGCTGTTAAGTGAATCTGCAGTGTTGGGTGCTACTCAGAGGCGTGTTGCAATCAGGCCATCGGTGTCACCCGTGCTACACCGGCCTCCAATGCGACACAGATTAGGTAACACCGACGGCAACCCTCCAGTAGTGTAGAGTTATGAGTAGGGTAACACTGCCTTTGTTCACAAACATTGACTTGGTTACTCAACAATTCATATTAGACAATGCGTGACTTTCTAATATCGCTTTAATTCTAGCATTTGAGGCACTTTTGCATACATTTAACTTTTTATCCTTAAATGTAACCAAACGAAGGCTCCGCCAGAAATGTTTGTGTTCGAGTTTTCCGCCAATACCGCAACATTTATGGGGCACTAAGATCGCACGTCGCAATCACTGCTGCACGGGGTTACACCGGGTAACACAGTGAGGCCAACACCGGTGTCTGATTGCAACACGCCTCAGATTTTTATTTGCAGTGCTAGTTGAAATGTTTGCGCAACTTCTACGCTTTTTATTAGCTTTTATTGTTCCAACTGAACTTTCAATCATGCTAAAGAACTTTGCAACTTCTAACACTTTTTACTTTATCACATTTATTTAATTTTTTTGATACTTAGTTTATTCCTACTCATTTTATGGATGCCGCATTAATGGAGGATCGAACGTACTGTACTAGCATAGCAGGCAAGGAAATAATTCACTTAAAAACAAGCTTTGTTGATGACAAATACGCAGATCTGCGCACAGCAGGATAAGATAGTACACGGTCCGCTCTGTAATGTATAATGTACATGGAAGAGATATTTACACGGCAATCAGAACAGAGCTAAAAGTCAACCATAAGAAGCAGCAAAAAAGAATAATAATATCCGAAGCTTGAAGAAACCTCAGCAACAACTATTAACAGCGCATATTTCCCACTGATTACTTCACACCACACGAAACCCCTTAATATATAAAAATCATCGTGACAGAGAAATAATTAGGGTGATGCACATCATGGCAAGTTCCTATTAAATTTCAAAAAAAGTATAGAAAATCCTTATAGCTACCTACAACACCGCTGTGCGAATCCAAGTTTGTACACGCGTAGAAATTTATCTCGCAGATACTTGTGAAAGCTCTACATCAGTAACGTACCGGTACAGATTTAGGTCAACTCAAACATTGAGTCAATGGCAGCATACAGTAGCTCTATACGAAATTTGGATGAAAGGCTATCCTCTGTAGAGCATTTAAAAACCCACTTATTTAATAAGTAGGGTAACAATTTACCAGTTATCTTAATAATTAGACCATCCCTATATAGAGATTATTTTAGGGTATATTAGTGAATCGCATTCAATAACAGCAGTAATAGCATAAGACCGCTACAAACGAGCTTTACTTCTATTTCAGTCACCTGCCATTGAAGCAAATATTTGCACGCTAACAACAGCACGGATTCTGCAGAACACGAGATAAAAAGCACTGCCAACTACGGCCGAATAGTCATGACAATGGCAGCGCCTTAGCGTTACCTTCATAATGAGAGTCTAGCAGGGATATGAACAAAAGCACACCACGCATCAACTACCTACATAGACTAGCTTCATGCGCTATTTACATATGAACTAGCACCGGTATAAAAGGTCTAAGCAACGGCATGGCACATACAATAGACGTTTGGAAGCCCGTCAGTGATGAGAATTATTACCTATATGAAGATTGTTGCCTGATGAAGACGGCCAACAGGCAAATAGCGTCATTGCAAGAGCTGGTACCTCAGCAACACACAAAAGGAGGAGTGGTTCAAAGCAGGGAAGCAGTTATGCTATGGAGGAGTTAGTTAGATTTCAGTTTTACCACCGTAGCCGCAACTCAGGCGATTCTTATTACTGTAATGAGGGTTATCCCGCCGTATCAGAAACGAAGACTATATAGCAGCGATCCAATTTTGTATAATGTTTAGAAGTTGAGTCGAACTCAGATGAGTTCTGTTAGTACAATCTCGGCCAGGTGCACCATGTCTGGCAGGAAATAAGGCGCGAGCATTTCTAACCCTACACGGCTCGGCCGAACGTAATCGCTCTGACGTGCGGCGCAAGGAAAAGAGACGAAAAATGAAAAGAGAAGAAGACAGAAGAAAGCGAATACTCGTGCGAGGGGTCCCTTCCGTGGCCCCCACACAAGAGCAGATAGGAGTCCCATGGGATGGGTCGCTTACCACCGTTCGGCGGCCCACCTCGCGGAACAGAAGAGGAAATATAGAGAACCTACGTAACTCTACAAAACTAACCTTCTCAGCAGGAACTGCGGCCAGATGCTACATCCTCTGCGGAGAAGGCACTCGGGACCCTTGGGTGCGTGATGCTCAAATATATTGCGGCAGGGAAAGGGCCCGCCACAATATGCCCCTGAGGGCTGCTATGGAGGAGTATGGACGAGTATTCTGTATTTGGCGGTATTAATCTACATAAGTAGTTATTATTAGTCAGACTAATAGGACTTCAGTGGTCAAACCTATATCACGCCGTAAGTTTCAAAGACGTCAAGAACAGTCAGTAATACATACAAATCTTCAGTGCTCCTAGTAATTACAAAATACAAAATGCACACAGTTGAGAAAAGCCTACCAAGACAGTTAGTTACCAGGGTGGCATAAGGAAAATTTCCTATGGTTCGCAGTATTGTTTACAGCAAGGAAGCGACAGTTGCTCTAAGGTACAATAGGATCAGCGATCTCTGTGTAGTACCTATGTAGCCTACCTCCGAGTATGTTGTGACATTAAGGGTTTTGCCGCCTTAGTCTAAAGGTGCGCGATCCGCAACCTACTGTACAAACCTAAATGAGGAGTTTATGAAATGTCTTAAGCATGAGAAAACTTAAAATGAGAAAGGGATTTTTGATGATTTATTTTTCAACTCCGTCCCCCCTCAAGGGCTGAACACTAGCTCCCAACGGCCCTGAAGCACCTTTATCCCGTTGTAAGAAAAATCTATAGTCTGGACTCAATTAGTTAGTTAGTTATAAAAAACTTTGTTTAACCTCCGTAGCCGCAACTCAGGCGTTCCAACAGAGATGAGTGTGGCCTACGCGACATAATTTGTCGCGTGGCCTACGTGCGCTACTACGGGCAGGAAACAAGGCGCAAAGCATAGTAGAAGACATTCGAGTGGTCGGCCTCTTTCACGGCCTTTCACATGAGAGAGATGGGAGAAGTCCCGCGGAATAGGTACGCTATCTCGATCGACAGCCCACCTCGCGGAACAGAAAAGGAAATAGAGAACCTACCTAACTTTACAAAACTAACTTCGTCAGCTGAAACTGCGGCCAGATGCTACATCTCCTGCGGAGAAGGCACTCGGGACCCTTGGGTGCGTGATACCCAAACATATTGTGGCAGGGAAAGGGCCCGCCACAATATGCCCCTGAGGGCTTCTCTGGACTCAAGAAATAACTCAACTGCAGCAATACTATCATCACTGGCAAAACGACGACCAGCCAAGGCATTTTGCATTTGCGGAAGAGATGGAAGTCGAAGGGGAGGCCAGGTCTGGTGAGTAAGGTGAATGGGGAACAAGTTCGAATCCACAATCGTGAAAGGTTGCCATGGCAACCACTGAGGTGTGGGCTGGTGCATTGTCTTGGTGGAAGAGAACTCCTATAGTGAGCATTCCTGGCCTTTTTTTCTTTAGTTACTGCTACAATTTTCAACAGCTTATCAAGAATTTCTGAGGCAGTCATGCCATTCAAATAGACACTTAATAACTACACGAATTTCTATTTTCTCTATTTTTACCGAATCCCTGACTTGTGCTTTTTCAAATATCTATAAAAAAAATTAGAAACATGTTAGAATCTCAAAGTTTGGCAGAATACTTACAGAAAGCTGTACTTTCAAAAAAATCACAGGTTTGACCAGGCGTCAACGCTTCTTATACACTATGCAGAAAACTTTTCACACGTCCCCTGTAATACTTAAATCCCGAGCAGGCTACGCACAATACGGGACCGAATATCTCGTCTGTGCAGCAGCAGCCACAGGGGCCATATTCTGAGAAATGACGTCCAGATCCATCAAACTAACATATACGCCAGGTAAATTTGTAAATATTAATGCACTCACAAGCAAAGCATCTTTCTGTACATAGAAAAGTGAGACATACAGATGGCGTTATTATTATATTGATATTGACAACCATATTGTTCTGCTATTTCTGAAACTTAGACAATCATTACCGATCTAAGATGATTTACTCGGCTTACAGCCGGAACCACAACGTTGTGCTCAGGTGGCAAGAGATGAAGGACGAAAAGAGAAGAAGCACCTGTGCGGACGGTCCCTTCTGTGGCCCTCCGCACGGGCGAGGTAAGAGCCCCGCAGTAAAAGTCGGTCACCTCGATCGGCGGCCCACCTCGCGAGACAGAAAGGAAATGTAGAGAACCTACCTAACTTTACAAAACTAACCTTCTCAGCAGGAACTGCGGCCAGATGCTACATCCCCAGCGAAGAAGGCACAGGGGACCCTTGAGTGCGTGATGCCCAAACATATTGTGGCAGGGAATACAGATTGCGTCTCTGCTCATTTTTTGAACTACAACTGATCCCTCGCTAAGTGCTTCAGTAGATTATCAAGTTACACAATTTCTTTACCGTGCTTAGAGGGAAAACCAGGGAATTCTTTGTTTGAGAACCAAACAGAAATATCACAGCACGATCATCGGAACATATTTGACAGAAAAAAAAGCCAAACACATCGACTTTATAACTCGGTAGTTGAGATATTCTCTATCAAACGGATGTTAACCGTTTATTATTGTCATTAAGTGAGAATCGACAAAAATCCTTTACTAGCATAACGTAGAAGTGCGAAACCAACATACTTACCTATGTAGATAGGCTTATTCCATGCCCCTGAGGCAAACTTCCTGCTGTGCAGGTTAATAACATGTCCCCTGAGAGCTTATATCAGAGTCACTACACATAAATACCCTACTGGTTATTGTTATATTGAGCATTAATACTCGAGTGGTACTAAGCTGGCATCATCACCCGGGCACTTACGACCAATGTTTGTATCGCTTTGTGCTTTCGTTATTAGGAATATAAAGATGATCCCTCACCAGCTCAATGAAGAGAGAGTAGGGCGCGAGAAGGCTCTGCTCTTTTTTTTTATTCTAATAGGAAATAATTGTTATAGTCAATAAAAATTTTCACACCTACATGAAGAGAGAGTAGGGCGCGAGAAGTCTCTGCTATTTTTTTTTTTTTTCATTTTAATACGAAATAATTGTTATAGTCAATAAAAATTTTCACACCTAAATAAAATTGCCAAAAGTTTTGCATTGGTTACCTACTGGAGATGCCAGCAGTGTAAACAACAGAAACAAACAAAGTAACGAATTACTCTTGAACAACAAATAACAACAACGTTATTCCAAGAAACAGTCTTGACTGCCAGAACATAGGAAGATGGCATTAACAGGTCACAACCGAAGTAATACCTCACAATAAACAATCAACAATACATTTTTCTTTAAAAAAAAAACTTTCCGAGGATTCAAACTACGATAAAATACACATCAAACAAATGAACTACGTACATCAATCAGTCCGCACTCTATTATGGGTCGACGAAACAGTCGGAAAGAGGACGGTTCTCCTCACACAACTAACTGACTTAGAAAACTGAGCAAGGGCTCTGGACAGCAATGCTTGAGGACTGATGTAACTAGTCAATACTGTTGTCTCTCAGGTTACAAGGTGTGTAACGCAAGCTTTCCTAAAATATACATAAAACGAAGTAGTCAACCAAGCAACAAAGGGAGAGATAGCAAAAAATAACCAAACAACAGATTCAGTGCTTGGGAAATAAAAATATACACACTTTACTATATCAATCGAGATGGTGATTCAAAAACAACATAATTTCTCAATTTTTAAGATTCGAGTCCAAACATTAATGGCCCTTCAATACACCGTAATATGCGCATTGATACTGAGGTCCCGTCCAGACTACCGCCAAAATCTGTCCACACTGTGGCGATTTCGCTGATCGCTGCGAATTTTCGCCGTAAAATCGCAGCTTTGAGCGTTTTCGTGACCATCCAAATTGCTGGATATTTTCGCGCGATTTAGGCTGCGAAGAAAGCCGGCTCACCCTGAAGTATTTTGTTCCTCTCACGCAATACGAATAAATTAGACGTTACATGAGGTTTTCTTGCTTCTTTATGGACATTTTAAATGCCCTAGCTTCTCTCAGTTCTAATTCACTGCACATTTGACGAGAAATGTGAAACTTTACTGCAGTAGTGACACTTTGGTGGAAAACTGACCAAGCGGTAAACATATTATCGACGTTTTGTGCTTACACAGTTGTATTTAAGAGACAAAATTAAATGTCAGAATACTTTACATACACTACGCATGGGGAACATAAATTGTCGATGAACCCCACCTAAAAATTTTTCAACTTGACAACCTTGAAAACAACACCGAGTGGAGAAGAAAAGCGTGATAATGTCAACCCAAGCTCAGTTGGCAGTATGCGTTTTACTGAAAAACGCATATAAGTAGTATCTGCATTTAAAATTATTGCTTATTGATAGTTGTGTCGATACTACAAGTAAAAGAATGTTATTAACAGTGATAAAAACTGCTGCTCTTTTGGACCAAGGAGCGTGAGCACCAAAGTTTTGCTGAACATCTGCGCTCAACAGTCAAGCGTCGTTACAATGCACCGTGCGACAGTGTGGCCGCTGCTGCGAGATTTTTGCTGCCTTCTGCGAAATCGCACAGGCGTTTTTCGCACTTATGAGCATGTGGTCTGGACAGGGCTTTAGAAGCTGCAAATGGCTTAGTGCGCTTCAACTGCTTATGATGCTCAGCATAAGACTCCCTGTGTTATAGGTAACAATAATTGACAACATGGGATGATGGGACCGGCAAAACAAAACAAACGCCCCCAGTTATTAAAACAAAAAATCAAAGTTTCGTCAGAATTCGATATGTCACGATAAAGACGATATCCATGCATTTACTGACAGAAAAATAGCGTTGTTTTTGAACCACCCTTAATATTAGTGTACTGCCCTCACATTCGGTTCATTACTAATATCAACAAGCAATAACAACCCAATATGTACATATTCCTAAATAGGACGTTGAGACTTGAGACCAACCTCCGCAGGAGGCCAAATGCAACAAATTGAGCGAAATCAAGAGATCCTTAATTAATACTATGACAGTTTACTATTAGTTAAGTAAGAAAAGACCCATGAAAATCCTTTACGGGTCACAATGACAGGCGTCCAGTACCATGAATGTTCATCATCCGAGGAGCTCGCATCAGTCTCACGAATGGTACGTTCTTCATCGGCGGAAGAATTTAATTGGCTTTCTTCCTCTTGGGTGTCGGAGTCGGAGGGTTGATCGTCATTACCAGCAGACTGGCTACTGACTACGGGGGTCCAGAGCAACCAGCCGTATACATAGTACCAGAAAGAGGTATTTGCGTTATGCTGCTCTGTAACAGGCTCTTCGTGATCCACATTCTTGGTGGCTGATCCCGACCCGGGGCTTTTCTTTTTAGACGATGACTTCGATTCTGCTTCATGACCTTTTTTATCCACATCACCCTGACGAGATTTGAATAAACCAGACGGAGCCTCAACAAACACAGAGTAGAACCATCCGCCCCAGGATGTCGGTTTGGGTGACTCTGAATCGTCACTGATGTCAGAACTTGGCATTTCCTTTTGCGACTGCAGACGCGAAGAGTTTGCAGTGCCGTCAGTGTTGCTTGAACCTGATGGCAAAGCAGAATTTTCGAGGTGTTTGACAGTGACGGATTCACTCAAGTCTGTTGCGCTCTTGCAGACATCATTGCAAGCGGAGACATTATTCTCCAGTGTGGGCTCCTGAACCAGCAGCCCTCGACCAGTTCTCATGTCATGGTCAGCTTTGAGGACCTCTCTCATCGCCTCGAACAACTGACGAACCAATACTGGCGGCACAGGTTGCATGCGACCATCTTCGTAGCGATTCTGACGCTTCATTATATCTTGCATTTTCACCAGTGACTCTTCCTTCTTCCTCCTGCTTTTGAGACGAAACTGATCAAGCTTCATCTTCAAGACTTTGACCTTGGCAAGCAGAGGGCTGTTGTCTTCCATTTTATCCAGTGTGTTGGCAATTGCAGTATCAAGGCGCAGTAAGAGAGAGCTATCATCCTCCGGTGACGGAGTAACTTCTCCTAGCGCTTCCATTAAATACTGTATTGTGGAGTGATCTAATGTCGAACCACCTGTCTGCAACCGGTTATCCATATTCTCGTAACTGTAAATGGATACTTCGCGGAGTCGCTCGATGTCTTCTGCTGGAAGGGCGGGAGAGGTTCCAATATTCATTATGGCCCGAGGGAGTGAGGTAAACACCGGTTGGCCAGTTTCGTACTTCTGCTGTAGCTCCATCGACGCCGTGTAGAGGCGCTTCAGAAAGTTTGGAAATGCTGGAAGGCAAACGCAAATAACAGTCCACTTAAAACATTAAAAAACTACAGTGGTAGCGTATATGTAAAACTGGTTAACATGAATCTTGTAGTGCACTCGCTGAATGATAAAATAATTCTGATTGACGAGAAACACAGAATTTTTGAGTCTGAACCATATGATTTGAAATTCACAGTCTCAACTCCGCTACTCAAGCGTGACAGGCCCGTGATGAACACAATACCTAATTATACACAGCAGTTATGCTGAAAAATGAAATAGGAGTTTCTAAAGGACGCAATAGCAGTTCTACACAGCATTGCCAGTATCCAAACTAATCGGGAGCTGACATCAGAGTGTTTCTAAGAAGTGGTCAGTATATAGGAACTTCCAAACAGGCCGAGGGCTAATGTGTACAGTGGAGCCTTACCAAAAGAAAAGAGGTTGGCTCACGTAAAAATAAACAGAGTGTGGCCGGCACCGTCTGAAGGCTGTCTTAACCGTCCAATATACCCAAATGTTTGGCCACCTTACTAAAATAAATACAGTCTAACAAGGAATGGTTTTCTGAGAGTTTACATAAAAAACTTCCTATCATACCGTGCGCTAGATGAGTCTCTCATCCATCTTCCTATTATTATTGTTGTTGAATTGAAATTCGTTCTCACTCACCAGTGGAGGCGATGAAATTGGTGATGCTTGTAGGCAGACTGGTACCGGGGTTGTCAAAGTACGACAGCACATACTCAATCCCGGGCTAGGGTGAAAAACAGCATGTTACTTCCAAATTCCTGTTTAACACATGCATTGAACAGGCAATAGCTATGGAAATCATCAACAGCGAAAATTCCAGAGAGAATCCCATACTACCGGCAAAGCTAGACCGCCAAGGAGCGACAAAACTTATACTTAGGCCTACATGGTACCCAAAAATATTACATATACTGTATTCTGAATTATATTCCGATTTTTAATCGTATCACAGTAGATTCGATGAGACAACAGATGAAGCGACATACAGTATCCATATGAAGCAAAACAAAAACCAAACACTGTGTGGCGAAACACCGCCGCCATTACATTCCGAATACAGCATGCTTCTGGTTTATTTAAAGACGAGGCTACTTAGTTTTCCAGAGTACCTATGTGCATTCGCAGTGTCAACCAGTTGTGCCTAGCGCAGAAGAGAAATACCTCACCCATACTGTGGATTCCCACGTGTATTTGACATTAAAAAATATAATAAACCGCAAACATACTTCTGAGCTGCTGTGAGTTAGACACTACTCAAATTGCAAAATCCTACCACACAGCAGTCGAGTCACGTAAAGAGAGAGATCATCATTATACACGGCATTACGAACATCACATTCACTGCCATTATGTTTTAAACACTAACTTTGGTAAAATCGGTTTGCTTAGACAGCACCACCATGACACTCCAGTAGTCATGCACGCGATGTACTCCTGACACGGGCGCAGTACCACTGCCCTCTGGTGCAGCTTCACTTACAATCACAACCTCACGCCGAGCGGTGTCAGCTCTGTAGCGTCGCTTGAAAACGTAGTCTCTGTTAGCGAAGAATCGCTGGAAAAATCAACTGAATGAGTCAACAAGCCAGAGAATTTACTGTACATCGATAGGCCTATTAAACAAGTTGTATTGTTGTAGCTACTGCGGCAAGGCACAAAAATAACATTCACAGTAATAGCATCAAACATTTTTCAGAGTGTGATTGAATACTTACTAAAATTAAGCCTCCCAAGGGGAAAGGAGAACGGAAGGGAGAATGGAAAGGGTATGAACTATGTCGGCAAGTGTGGAACTCATACACAAGGGTGTTCCTATATATTACCAACACACGCAGCAAGAACCACAAGTCGGGACAGAAGAAAGCATCATCAGCAGGAGCGTGGAAGTGTAAGAAAGCAAAGTAGGCATGAAGAAAAGTCCTTTTGGAGGCCTAATTAACTCTAAGGTAACCTATAGTAATACAGAGCCTCTTGAAGCGTTGCTCCCCATAACACACGCTGGGCGATACTAACCCTAGGACCGATGGTCCAAGCTATGCCTCATGAAGGGACTCTTTCATAGTCTGGATCAGAAAACTCGAGCTGGATATGTTACAAAGTAATTTTTAATTGGAACATAATGCAACAAGAGTATAAACCCATAATCTATTAACAACAGGATAATGGCTCACTTTTCAAGTTAGCAGGTATTGTAGCACCACTGTCTTACTCACTTATCATTATTACTTTTTTTGTCAAATGCCTCCCTAGTATAATCAGCACTAATGAATACTGACTGATCTTGACTATTTCGGCGTGCGCAGTTGCTTGATCAAAAATTCAAAAATACAAGGCACAGCAGTGACTTGGAAGAAACTCATAAATCTACAAAACGCCAAAAACGTTTACAAGCCGCAAAGATTTGACATACCGGGAATTTCACAAGCCAGTAGAGCAAATCTTGGGATGAAAATTGGTCTTGGGTGTGATCATGACGAGGTTGGTTATCTTGTACGTCNAAAAACGTTTACAAGCCGCAAAGATTTGACATACCGGGAATTTCACAAGCCAGTAGAGCAAATCTTGGGATGAAAATTGGTCTTGGGTGTGATCATGACGAGGTTGGTTATCTTGTAAGTCATCAGAACAGAGGACTCGGAGCTCCAGGGCAGAAGGGTCCCAAGACTTTCTGTAGGAGGTGCTCAGCTGGGTCTCCACGAAGGAGCAAAGACTCACGTCGTCATAGCTGCCATACACTGTAATGCAAGCAGTCGGCAACATTTGTAGCTACACGGTGACTACGAAACACAATAGCAGATGCTAATACGGCCGGCATACATACACAGTGACTAAAACAACACGGAAACAGTTCCGAGGTCAAAATTTACTGTCAGTCATCTAATAAGGTAACTATTAACAATCAATAACACTTCAGGTGAACAGCATTCAATAACACTTCAAAAGAATAAAGTCTTCAAAATCAAATTAGAAAGAACTAGTATTCCACTAAGGAAAAGCCTGTTCAATTAATAGGGAAATAATAACAGTTACAATGCTTTTCGTGAAGAATGACAATGTTTGCTACACTGGTCTCTCAACTTCGCATCCACAGGATGTTGAAAAGAAAAGGACTATGGTTAGAAGTTGGAAGTAATTTGACCAAATAATTACATTCAATGCTGTACATGCTGCATCATCAGGTTACCAAAGTATGCACAATCAACGTTGTAGATGTTACATCATCAGGGAAGAAGGCAGCTTGATAAACAAGGAGCAATGATGTGGAAAAAAAAAATTATTTATGGTGATTCTGTGACAAACCACTGCTCAGTAGCTACCTACTAAATAGAACAAACTACAAAGTTTTCCTTCATGCAAATGAAGGCAAGTCAACTATTTACTACCGTTGCCAATGTACTCACCAAGTATTGCAGGAACATGTCATAAAACATGACAAGGTCAACTGAAGATACCCATGCTTAGTCTAGGATTCATGTAAAAGTAATGCAGTTGCGGCACCAGTTCCCGCACCTTTATAAGCATAGAGATGTGGCCAAACGGGGTGCGGCCGCCGCCACACTAAAATGTTGGGCTGCTCCAGGAATGGTTGCCAGCCGTCGTAGGTGCGCTCCCATTCCACACTGTTGCCCTCCTTGCAGGTGCAGTACTCCACGCCAGGCACCTATGTACACAATCTTATAGGTTTACCTTAGCTGCATATATGATAACACTGGTCCACAAGCATTTTGCATTTGGTATTTTTTCATCAATTTCACTTTGCAAGTTTTAATCTGACCAAATCTTTTTTCCTAATAAGCTTCAATTTTTAAGTACAGTACTGTAATTGAGTTACAAGTGTTAGGTATTCTTGCAGAACTCGCAACGGAAACGTTAACTGATGTAATCTATAATGCTGTACCTAGAAGCAAGTCAATAACGACTAACTACATAACAGGACATGCAAGCAAGTTTCAGTTACGTACGACATTAAATCGGTGTCCAACAACAAATTCGTACAAGTTACGCTGGCAGAAATACAAAAAGAATACTTTTTACACTTGTGTAATTGAGGCTTGTTTAGTCACTATACCGTCTCGACAAGGGAGGAAAGGCAGGAGGCAAAGAACCTTGTAAAGTGAAAGCCATCATGGGAATGGCATATCACAAAAGATGATAAAGAATACCTAACTACAGTAAGTCGAGTTGGCAGGAGTAGCCTACGAATGAAGGGGAGAAGATACTGGGCACAGACATGGAGACATCCCCAAACTTCAGCCGATACTAGGGTACCGAAACCAGCATACTATCATAGGGGTGAAACGCTCGATACCAAGCGATGGGCGAAACTACGTAGCAAGTCGTAAACTTAACTCTACGGCCGGCCTCTGGCTTAGCTGTGACAAGAATGGCATTTCATGTGCCCCACTGGTTCAGCACAAAAAACAAAAGGAATCAAGTACAGGAAACGATAGTAACTAACCTGCTCATGCAATACCTGACGCTTCCCACACACTGGACACGTCACTGTGGCTTCCATTAGTGCTTTGATGCCGGCAATTTCATTTTCATTACGGCACCTGTAGAAAGAGGAACACAATACCCACCAGCAGTAAGCCTTTATTGCTACCTTGTGTTAATGTGTAAGAAAGGCTCTATGCAATTCAATTCCTGAAATAGGTAATGGCACAACTAAATATGAGTAGGGCAACATGTCTAGTACCGGGTACCCATCCACCATGCTAGTAGCCATCCACTTGGCACCAAAAAACTTTGCGTGAAAACTAGAAATGCTAGAAAGTTGTACTTAGGCTTAAACTGTAGGCTAAGTAGGGCCACACCATCCCTGAAAATGACTGGCGAAAAAAAATAAAACAAGAGAGAATGGTGGTAGTTTTCACAATTTTTTCATGTTTTTTAGTGAAAAAATGTGAAAACCACCACCATTTTTTTCTTGTTTCATTTTTTATTTTATTTTTATGCCAGTCATTTTCAAGGATGGTGCAGCACTACTTAGCCTACAATTTAAGCCTATGTACAGCTTTGTAGCACGGCTAGTTTTCACACAGGAATTTCTTAGTGCCCAAGTGGATGGCTACTAGCATGGTGTATGGGTACTAGACATGTTACCCTACACTATTTAATTGTTGGCCTTCAATAAAATTATATAAATAAAATTGATGTGATTTCATAACTGAAATTCTAATGTGATGAAACTAACACATAACAGCAAAATAAAAAATGTAAGATGTTAAATAGTCTCTACAATAAACAAAACAATTGGCAGACTATGGCAAACAATTACAGCAGCATTCAGAACTACTGTAGTTATAACTATTAGGAATAAGCACTTACATTCCTGCATTATCACAGACTACTGACAATAAGTTCACTGCCAACATACATAACTTCCCAGTATACACCATTTATAAAAAAGAACATTGCTTACCTTTCTACATCAGCATCAGTTATCCCACTCTTATCAAAATCATATTTGTGAGCAAGACACACTGCTCCCAAAAGAACACCAGCACTCTGACGGGAGATGCACTTGCCTGTGCCACGCACCATCACCTGTACAACTCCATACCAGCTCTGCAAGGACAAGAAAGACAATACATCTTGACAAATATTTTAATTACCTTCAGTCCTGCACAATCAACTCCAATGGAAAAATAAATAGTGAAAATAAAAATCTGACAATATTTTATCATCGCACAACTCTGTATCAGCTACAAGAGCTAGCTAAAAAAAGTAAGGTTGTACAACTCAGATATATTTTCAATCATTACGGTAGGCACCTAATATTGAATGAACTGAAGATTACTTTGAGCTTCCTGCTGCAGCACTACATACCGTAGTGCTTCTAAAGAGAAAAGACGTGACGTGATGTGCCTTACGGTACTGCGCGGTCAATAAAATGCTAGGCTATGCAAAGAGCATACTGTAGTAGAAAAACACTCAACTTGAGAGAAAGGGAATAGGTACAAAACACAGACTTGGTAGCTACCTACCATAAGAACAGTAATATGGAGAAACCTGTCAATAACTAGGAAAGAATGCCAATGTCAAGCTAAGAGCTGGGTAATAAACAGTACAGGGTATATTAGGAGAAATGTAGGTAGGTACCTACAACTCTTCGAGTTTGTTGACCCTTATCTGTATTAACAGTCTTTTCATTGATGAAACATCTAGACAGTCATGATATAGAACCTGGAAATGAAGGAAATATTTGAAAGAAATATGTAAGAGACAGACCAAACTAGTGTATTGCGGGGCGGAGATGGCGGAAAATGATCAATTCGTCCTAATTTAGATACTTACGGTACAATTTGGCTGCAACGTCACATCAATACATCCCTAAAGTGCACCTACCTGCCCTATAGAAATGAACATTATATCTTGTATAGTTAGGTACTCACATGCAAAAATCGAAGAT
>LQNS02000228.1:7115065-7135185 GCA_001587735.2 Parhyale hawaiensis
AACTAGTAAAACTATTAAATTCAGTTGTAAAAATAAAAGTATCTAGAATTGTATCTATAGATACTTTTAAGTATCTAGTATCTGTATCTAGATACATTTGTAAAGTTGTATCTAGTATTTGTATCTAGATACATTTTAAGGGTGTACCTAGTATCTAGATACATTTTTGAGTATCTATGCCCAGCTCTGCCTACATTTCGACCTAACCTTGTTTTGGTGAAATAAACCAATGTGCTGGAGAGTTTCTCAAAACTCAACAATATCAACATCGTTCCTTTGGGAACGAAATAAAACACATGATCAAGATATCATTTTGAATATTGAACAATAATTTTACTAAACAACACAACAGCATCTTTCTTGGTTAATTTTTTCTATTACTCCCACCCTACCCAAATATTTTAGACCAATAACCCAATAGATATTGATACTCTGAACTCAAATTTACAAGCCACAACAGTCGGAAATGCTTAGTTTTAAAGTACAGATTTGCTAAATTTAGTGTTAAACCAGCATTGGAACTCATTACTGTGCGTCATTTTTCCTTCAGTAAAATCTTGACCAAATTTCCTCTACAGATGCTAGTCAAAAGAACTTACCACGATGGTTAAAGTCTGTAGGCCTACTATGGGCTTTTAATATAAATGCGAAAAAATGAAAATATATAGGTTTTCTAACCTAAAGCTACCTAGCAAATAAAGAATAAAATGCGCGGAAGTTAATAAAAATTATATTCAAAAAATAATGCGACGCCACATAATGATTATGTTCTGTTTCGACTTTTTTTCTTAATTGGTACCGGCCAAATATTCGCCACTTTTGTTATGATGGCGGACTGTGAAGGGTGTGTGCATACATTGTTAATGTACCATTACAATTTCCGTTGAAAATTGCGGTTCTAGTGCAGTGTTATTGTTATTAGGACGTTTAGGTTAGATCAGGTTCCACAGATTTTTTCCTCATTTGCCAAGTCCCTTTTGGTTACAGAATGCTTATTCTATCAATTTCTTGCCTTTATTTTAACGGCCGAAAATATAGATTTTTACCAGAACGACTTTCGTCATCTCCCCCCCGAATGTATTGCTCTCTCGAAATACTAAACACACACTTGCAAAAAAATTTCGAGTTGTAATTTCCGCCAACTTTGAAGTGATGTTCCCTACTAAATTGAGGGCACTTGCTGAACAAACTGAACTTGGCTGGTAGCGGTATAACACATTTTTTAGCCCACTCAAAATTGTGTTTACGAGGGTCTAACGACGCGTTCGGACGATTAGCTGAGAAAACTCGTTCTCTTGACTAGCGTGTGTACTAGCCTTAAGCTATGTTATTAGCAAAGCCAGTCCTAAGCTGCTAATTTTAAAAGCAATGCATCATTGGATACAAAATTCGTGGATTTATCGTTCGCAATCGTCAATGACGCTCTTCCCAATATGGGCTAGAAGTGGGAAACAAATTCAGTTATTTTTTACAAGTTACGATGAAGGCGCGTCGGACACCACACTACGCAAACAGTAGCGCAGCAATGGCTGATACGAGTATTTCCTGTATATGGTTTTTCGTATATGTTCAAACTTCTGCTTTAATATAGCGCTATAAAAAAAGTGATTGTTTTTGTAATGATTTCCCTCTAAATTAGCTACAACGGAGATTTCCATAATTCCATGCATCAGTATTTTCACTCAACTAAAAATGCAATGCGCTTAATTAGTCAGATCGAGGGTTGCGGAGTAGGAATCGGTAAATTTTGCGGTGCATGAAAATTTGTGAAAATTAGCCTTTTTTGCCAGGAAAAAATTTTCAGCCAGTTATACTTGGGCTCCAATAAGTAGGAGTCGGAAACTTGAATAAATGGCACGTGCTGCGTATGTTGCAGAATTAGTGCCGGCGCCAGGGGGACAAGGTTCTGCTCGCGCACCTCAATAATGGGCAACCCCCCCCCCCCCCCCCCCCCCCCTCCCNNNCCCCCCCCCCCCCCCCCCGTTTACTCCTCAGTAAATATTGCTGACAAGCTATCAACATACTTGTGTGTTCTGTATCAATACAAAGCTTCAGCTGCGACATCCCCTGCGGAGAAGGCACTAAGGACTGCCCTTGGGTTAATGCAGTCCATATGAAGTGATCTACAAAATCGACAGCGTAACTCTAAGGAAGTTTCTCACACTAAGACAACAGAGTTTCAAAATATCATCCAATCAATGTCCTACATGTACACACTTTCGGCCTAATTACTTTTAGTTATAAATATGCACGATCAAGAGCAAGTTCGATTGACCTAGGAAACTAGGATTTAGAGACTTCACTTTTCCAAAATCTGTGAACCAAGTTTCATGTGTTGGCCCCTTATTCGCTTGCCCTTGTGATTTAAAGATCTCATCTTGCTCTTTAAAATAAAATTTTCAGAAAACTTTACGTAGTCGGGTTGATTCTAACACTGTCACTACAGATTAAAGAGGCGAAACCAAGGTTCCTTCCCGAAGTTTCGGACTAGTCAAGCCTAAAAAGTTTCAACTCCGCACGTAAGCCAAACGTACCTTACTTATTGCTAGTCTTTGTCGCTTCGTCGGAAATGAAATAGTTCATCTGGTTACTAGAAAAAACGTGTAGCATATGAAACCTCTTACCCCAGCAAATCGTCCTATTCGGTATGTAACCATTTTCTTAATTCTGAAGTAGAAAGGGATAATTCATGTAATAAAACAAATACTACACAAACATTTTATTAGGAAAAAGTTTGATTGTTTTTTTACAATGTATAACAATCGAGCTATACATGCTACTAGATCCACTACAATACCATTGGAAGCTATAGGACACAATCTGTAATAACCGACATAATGAACACCAGTACTACACACTTGTAAAAATAGGGATTTGCGTCATGCTACTTAAAATTGTGAACAGTACAAGCGCAAGTATAGTAAATAGCATCGTAAATATCCGAGAAGGCTTGCTAAATTTTCTAAATAACACGATCAGGCGTAAATTTCGGAACACATTTCCTAAATATTAGCAAAATCACGTGTAAACACCAGACAATAGTTTTTAAATTCCTAACAAACAAATCGTAAATACGACAATGTTTCCTACATATACTAAATAATATAAGACGTAAATATACGTTAGAGAGAGAAAATAGTAAGTGAAGCCTCTGTAGACAACATAACATAAATACATAATAAAATCTAAGAATCTCTTTGGAGATAGAGGGTGATACAACAAAAACATTCCTGAAAACCAAAATGATAACAGGAATAGTCCAAATCCAAGACAAAACGCTACTGGAAGATATTACACAAGTTGGGATGATGCATTAGTTTAACCTTTTTCTTGTGATTCAACATTCCTCACAATAGTTCTGCGAGAAATGTAAAATTTAATCATGAATTAAAGGGCGCTTCTTTACCGCCCAGACGGACCATGCAGGAGCGTTTTAAATGTTGCTACTCCTACATGATAAAATTAGTTAAAATATATATAGATGTTGAAAGTTAAGATAAAGCCGTGGCCCTAATTGCACTGCAACTGGGAAATCTAAAAGCACTAGCCAGTGCTGGAGATGAATGGCCGCTAGGACCCAGAGACGTATACATTTGCAATCAACAACAGATTGTCAAAGCTATGTCGTTATGGACAGAAGACCCGTATGACAACTGCGCCCCCCCCCCTTAACCGCTCCATTGCTGGTTAGGTCAGTGCCCTCTAGTGTACTATGAATGCAGAAATGGCGACGCTGCATACCCGAGCTTCAAGACTTGAACGTCTGGCCTCAAGGTAAGGCAAACAAATTAGTAAAACAGGAAAGCCTGTCACTGAATACTCCGGCACGTACATGGAAATTGTAACTCGGTCTGCTAGACTGCTAGTAGGGAATGAGGAACAAGAACAGAAGACGGCTTTTAGGGAAAGAACGAAAATGAAAAGAAACAAAGTAGGCACCGACCGATAGATGTCCCGAAGGTCCAACCAAGAAATGTTATGTTACTTATCTGTCCAACCATGCGAGGCTCTCGTATTAACAGCATTGTTCAAAATATCAAGAAAATCTGACACTAAGAATTATAAGACTGAAATTGGTAATCTAAATGATTAAGGAGTTCGTAAAAGTTACGTCTGATAGATTTGAATTTTTCCTATTGCCAAAGGTTTCTAGAAGTTCTCGCGTTTCTGTATTACCCCTCGTAACAGAGAGCAATAACTGCAAGCAAGCAGTCTAAGGTTGGGCTGAAAGTAAACAAAGAGAAAGCGAAAATAATGAGAAACCCTGATGTTTTTAATTCCTAAATAGCTTAGTGCTTAGCGAAGTAAAATAAATACCTATTACATAGTATGAGCGAACCTAGCAAATTACATTAGCCCCACCTTCATATGGTACATACACAATCTATTTTTATTTTACCATACGAATTGCCAGTAACACATTCTCATCATTACGTCATAGTTTTATTAGCAATAGAAGAACTGAAAATAGGTGCAATTGTTTTTCCGGCCTCAAATTAAAAAAGTATATACTTGACATAGAGGGGATTCATTGAAAACAACTATGTTGATTTAAAATCCCAGTTATTCGAGAAATAGCTGCATCTGTATCTCAAACTAATGTATAGTTGTTTAAAATTAAACTTCAGGTTTTTTTTTACTTTTAAATTCGCAAAGTTGATATTCATTCGTGTAAAATTGAATTTCAGTTATTTTAAATTGAAATGCAGTTGCCATAATTGAAACTTCACTAAAGTTTTACATAGAGGGGAATAGGAAATATCAGTTTTTTGTCCTACGAAGCAATCTCACGGATCCATTTCAGCACAACGGTAATGCACCCTTCAAAACAAGATCTACTACTAACTCTTACAGATGCTGGCAAGATCATTGCACCATTCACAACAAGATCTACTACTAACTCTTACAGATGCTGGCAAGATCCTACAAAATACACAGCTAGGAACATTTCACTGGCAAGTTAATTAGTCAAAATCAGATCTACCTGCTACTAATTTCACTGAAGAAATAAATAATTCTTGATGATACACTGAAAGGCAAAGACGCCCACATCAACAACAACCATAACAAAGTTCACAACCAATATCTGGAATATGTATTGGCGCGCAGTCGCTGGAAGAGACCTATATATTCACTGACGACATAATAATAATAACCAAGTAATCAACAGCACTAACAACTTCCAACGTATATAACAAACATCTAAGTTGTATATAAAAATATTGAGCTCGTATGTTCAGGTCATCATTTGTAAATCTTTATTGGAAAACATGCAAGGAGTTGGACCATTGTATTACATGAAGACGTGGATAGTACTTTTTGCTAATAGCTACCTCTAAGGTTCACACTTCTCGTCGAGATGAAATACACGACTCGTGTTTAAATCGCAAGGTTTCCATCGTAATCAAGATTCCGATCTGCTCCAAAAGCGTAGCTACTGAGCGTAATTTCAGATTAATGTTAAAAATTGAATCCTATCTGTAACGGCGTATCGATCAAAAGCGGAGAAACTCAGAATCTGTCTTACCAATGTGCTAATTCGAACTAAGTTTGATTCCTAGCATCCAGTGTTTTTCAAAATGGTCCACACCGAAATAAATGCCACGCACATTGAGATTCACTAGACAGCACGGCTAGGGTATACGAACATTAACGGGTAAGCCAAGCAAAAATTTGAAAAATTAGTGGTGAAGATACAACTCTTCGGCCGCTCACGCTAACTGGGAAAGCCACTCGCGCTGGTTAGTGCTGCAGATGTATCCTCTCCAAAGCAGAAAAGTGCGGCTGCAGTTGATCACAAGTTATCTGAGCTCCGCGTCACTGACGGAAGTCTCATATGACAACTTCCCCCTCCCTCCCAGCCCAGTCCGACCATACAGTCAGATGAGAAGGGGTGGGCGCGTTCTGTGAAGTCCTCTGTCAAACGTGAAGCGCTTCTCCAAAAACTCTATACGCACTGCATTACTTATATAAAGCTATGAATAAGATGAATAAGCATTCTAATTAACTGTAATATCTACTACAATGCATTTTGTGTAGAAGCAGTTGATTATGAATCTGAGAGTAACGATTGAAGCCTACATGAAGTTAGTCACCGCTTGGCTGTTCCCCCTTGAGACTACTTTTATTCATAAATTATATTTTTCATCGCATACACTTCGTTAGGCTGCTATTTATTGCTTTTAGATAATTCTAATTTTATTCTCGTTCTTTAGTAGCGGATACCACCATCAAAAATATTACAAAACACTCCTCAAATTTGGTGTAGAGTTAGTACAAGAGTGTAAGAATAAGTGGTATGAAGGTGTAAGAATATGTGGTAGGAGGGTGTAGTGATATGAATGGTCAGGAAACACGCTATTTAGGTAGCTGTAAACATTTTAAGCGCTTTTTCTCAATCCCTCGTTAAGTTAAAGTCATTATCTAACAAATTACTCTTTGTTATGTATGCATGTATATATATGTGTGAGGCCACTATTTGAAAATTATATTGTAAACGCGTATCTTGTTTACTGTTTTTATACTCTGGGTGACACCATTTTCGACACAGCGTGATGCTAGACGCTCCTTTCTTCCAAACACACATAAATAATGTTGATCCAGCTACACCCGCTAATAGTCTTAACCCTACACATACTATCTGCTCTACAAAATTGTAAATTAAGAAGTTTTCTTTACAAAACCGGAGTTCTGAAAAGCTCCTGTAACTAACAGAGAGGTTGATATTTTATTCCAAGACAGTTAAGGGTGATTCTGAGATTCAAAAATTATTACAGCAAACTGGTGCTTTCTAAACGTGGTAGCGATCATTCATAACATGAAATTAAATCGCTACAGGCAGACAAGACTGAGCATAATTGCTTTACACCGCCGAATTTGCTTGCCTTTGCTTAAGTGGCAAAGGCAGATCTGACTGTTACTTATAATTCTAAGCAGTGTTTGAAATAGTGAACTTAACTAAACCACTTTGACCCAACATATTTCTTGCTGCAGAAAGCGAAATAAAGATATTTATATCTATGTTCGACCATATACTACTTTGTGCTAAATAGGCAAACGCATGAAGCTATAGATCAGAAAACAACTACTCCAGTCACCCTAAGTTTCCAAAAAAATTATATGATATAAGCAAGAACAGTGTAACATAATGTACTTCCTATACAGTATAAGATAATCACCTTCAACATGCAAGGTTATAACATAGGGAAATAATCGAATAACGTTTTACCGCAAAGTACTCCAAGCGATGTGGCAATTGTCTCACCGGATATTCGTCCACATTTAGCTTCTTTAATAACGAAAGGATCCTTAATAACAAAGGATTCTTATTGCCTTACTGCATAAAATTGACGTTTTCGTTGACACAAAGCTTTTATTTTCATGTTATAATTTAGCTGAACTGCCAGGGATCTTCAGATAATGACATATGTGGCATAAATTAACTGCCTGCGTAAGCTAATATGCGTACGTAAAGAGAACCTTACGTTTCCTTAGAAGTGTCGGTGTTCTTGAGGTCCAGGTATGGTCGGACGGTCTTATCCATCCCGTAGTGCACGAGACTATCGATGGGATGGACAATAAAGGGAATGGTGGAGAGGCCTAAGAAGGTAGTTATCCACTTGCGGGTAGTCAGGGGAACCTTAGGAGCCACCCTGGCAAGGGTGAACAGGGAGAAGGCGCACACCCTGTTGATGGTGAACCCTGGCACCATCACAGAAGCTAGGGCCTGCCACACCAGGGTGTCCACTGCCGCGTGGGTCACGGAGCGGGAAGTCGACCCTGGCATCTGGGAGACAATTCCAAATATCTGTATCATAACTGCGTGGTGACTGCCTAAATAGTGCATGCCACGCACTAACCACTAAAGACAGAAAGTGTTTGTACTGCTCTCTAAAGTACTCATTTACGTCGTAAAGTCTCGCAGTAAAATTATTAATCTTCTTATCAATTAACTTCTAACAGATTATTTTACAACACAGTTCTTGTCAAACTAAATGGACTTTGTCAGTAAAATGAGTAAAAAACGAGCTGCAGCCCGAAAGCGCGAAAACATGCGAAGCAACACAACGTTAATAAAATTTTCAATTGGGTCCAGAAACTAAAATTTCTTCTAAATCATCACCACAATATAATCATTTGTCTTTCGCGACGTACCTAATAGTTCCCTTAACTTTTATGAAGATCGGTATAGGAACTTAAAGAGTAATGTTGCTGATAGACAAACGGTCAAATAAATCGGGACAAAACATAACTTCCTTCACAGAGGTAACAATAGTATGCATCGGGTGCAAATTACAGGAAGTCCTCGTTATAGACCGCACTTGTTCTATACAGGTTCCGATATAGTCCCAAAATTTTTAGTTCCAGATCTTTGATTTAACCTTAGTCCTGAACTGACCCGTTTTTCCTGCAGCACTTGTGCCAACTTCCAAGAGGCATACTACGTCCACGTGTGCCTTTTATCTAAGTTTATTAAGTTCACATAAATTAAACACTGTCCGTGATGATATGCAAGGTGTATTATCATTTAAAGCTTCTTTTCTTTCCTATTTAAAATTTGAGACTCAATAAAAAATATAGAGGTATTCCTTCAAAACTCCTCGTTTTCTTTCATTCTTTCAGAGTCTTCAGAAAACACGGATTGAGACGTGTTGTAGTAAGACTCTGGACCGTGCAGCTGCGAGATTCCGGTGTAACGTTTGACTAAAAAAAAAAAATAGGATGAATGTGATGCAAACTCAGCGGAACAAGCGGATTCCTCAGTCTTTAACACAGAGCTTTAATTAGGCTGGTTTAGGATTAAAATGTGAAAACCCTGCAAGAGGGTAAAATCTACATCAGCCATTGGAGAGTATCTTCATTTTCGCATAACGATTGACCACAATGCTGGCAATCGAAAGCCATATTTGCAAACAGAAAGTCCGCAAGTTTTTTTAGGGATGCTAGGCTTAGAAAAGGTTGGGAACCAGTGTGGTAGAGAATGGGTTAACAAATTTCGTAGCTCGCTGATTGTCAAATGAGGTAATATATTTTATTTAAGTAATTGAAGCTATGGATAACATGTTAAGCGTGTGTGACGGAGTGACAGGTGGTGGTCATAGGTTTCAGCAAAACCATGGGCAAGTATAAAAAGTAAAACCAACCAACGTCGCTAAAGTTGAGAAGAGCAATATAAATTTTAAACATTTATATCACTGCATCAACGCCGCAGTTGTGCAGTTACTGCACAAATTGTTTCATTGTGCGGCCTTCAAAACGACCTCAGTGAAATGCTGTTACCAGAATGTTTTAGGGCTCGACTAAAAACTGAAAAGTCCCAGCGAAAAATCGAGAAGCTTCCTCCATTGGGTGGAAAGGTGATTTCCTATCCGTAGTGAAGAATTATTTCGGTCACAAGTTTAAAGGGATGGTCGAAACTTCACTGAACCAGCAGAAAATAAGCAAATCTAGCCCACATCTTATTGCCCAAAAATAGGTAGGTTGATCGATAAGTTCCTACCTTCTGCATCTTGATAGCTTTATCTCTGGTGTCGGCGATTACGTAGAGAGATGCCACACCGTATGTAGCCCGTACGAACCACACGGACGTAAGGGACCGGAACGCCTCGCCCACCTCATTGGCGTAACCTGCGGGGGACATCGGAATGAGAGCCACACTTGGGTAACGAGCCACTAGGAAATTTTGGTACAAAGAACGCCTACGGCTCCGTTCGTTCTAGAGCAGCTTTGATTGGGCGTCAAGATGGAGCCTTCAAAACTTGACTTGCCCTAAAACTTCAGGCAAGTGCGCGGGCGCTGACACACCAACAGCAGGTCAGCGAATAGCAGGCAGACAGGCAGACCGGCAGACAAGCAGGCAGGCAGACAAGCAGGCAGGCAGATAAGCAGGCAGGCAGACAAGCAGGCAGGCAGACAAGCAGACAGGCAGGCAGACAAGCAGGCAGACAAGCAGGCAGGCAGGCAGGCAGACGGCAGGTAGATCGACAGGCAGGCAGACCGACAGACAGGCAGGCAGACCGGGAGGCAGGCAGACCGACAGACAGACAGGAAGACCGACAGACAGACAGGAAGACAGGCAGGCAGACCAACAGTCAGGCAGGAAGACAGGCAGGCAGGCAGGCAGGCAGGCAGACATTCAGTTTTTGAGAAGCACGGAATGCATTGGAGCGCGCACACCAAACAGCGGCCTGCTCAACTGCTAGCCGGCCTGCTCAACTGCTAGCCCGCCTGCCTGCCTGCCTGCCTGCCTGCCTGCCAGCTTCTCGCCGAGCTGTTTTTGGTGTGCCAGCGCCCTCAAGAAAGTTGATGACGTAGTTCAATCAAAGTCGAGTCTATCTTCAACTAGAGCGCGCTCACCCAACAGCCGCACGGGAGTGTCCCTGTAGATGTCCACCTCGCTGCTCTCCCCATCCTTCTTGGTGACCTCAGCAGCTCCGGAAGACATTATCCGCGTCTGGTGAATGGTGATAAAAATATTAATATTGTGGTGGTTGTTGTTATTTGCGTGCCGTTACTTGAGCTGGACTACAAATTAAAGATTTTTTCAGCATTCGGTATATGCACCACTTGACAATAACTGACATTTTATTCACTCTTGAAACTCTGACATACTAAAATATCGATTAGTTTTAAAGGATGATAGTGGGGAAGTTTTTTGACATAGTATGTGACAGATAACTACTACAACGCACCGTTGGTTGATAGTGCATTATTTTTGGTATTTTTTTATGATAACCCCCCACTCAAACCCAAAAATTTTAAGACGACAATTTTGGTAAATACTGATGCACTGAACAAGAATTAATAGACCATAGAAATCGGAAATGAGTACGTAGTTTTTGGAGATACTGATCCAGGGGTCGGCATCTCCGATTATGTTACGATCTTATGATGGTACGATGGCAATATCATCGCTCCATGGGCATCGGAACCAAGAATCGCCAATTTTCATCGGCGACGACCTATGATGAAATGACCGTCGGCGATGGCGATCGTAGGGCGTCACAATCGGCGATGGACCATCGCATTAACACATTTTAAAAATGCACACATCTCAGACCACAAACATCGAAGAAAAGCAGCATCTCTTATAACCTCGGCCTGTATGCGATTTTCAAACCAGTAATACTATTCCTAGCTGATAAAAGGTGCGAAATGTATGGTCCAGGTTATTAATTGGCATTCTTAGATCCGGGAAATGTGCTAAAATGAACTTTGTAATTCCCTCTTTGTTTTAATGTTACTAGAAATGAATGTTTCAAGTACATAAGGCTGTTTTTCTGTAGTTTTAGCTTTATTTCATCGGCATCAGAAGTACAACCGATGACGATGCCCATCGTATACCATCGCCGATGGCAGGTCCAGTCATTTCATCGGACCAATTGTTCTTCGTTACACCATCGACGATGGAGAAAATAAACGGCCACAGCCGATTGTTAGATACGATTTCCATCAGACCATCGCTATTGCCGATGGATTTTTGCGATGTTCCATCTTAACAACGTAATTTTTTCTGATGGCGCTGGTTTACACACCATCGTATAATCGGCGATGGCCATCGTTCCAGGCTCAATATTGATCTATTAAGCTCAGCGTCAGAACACTAGTCTAGGGAAATGTTTAGCTTCATTATTATTAAACACCAATGTTATATCAAGTGGTTTTCTAACAAAATTTAGATAGAAAGCACTAAATCATCACTGAAACGCAACATTTCAGAAAAGTAATCTCAAAGCAAAGTTCTGTACATATTACACAAAAATCATACAACTGCTCGGTTAAATGAAAGAAACATGTCTGCCATTGCGTCTCTCGATTGCGCGCGCAGTCGTGCTTGCTGTTTACGTCGCGTCGTGTCCGACGCGCGTCGTAGTCGTAACTTGAAAAACTAGCTGAACCAGTTTCCCATTGTTACCTTATCTTGGAAAACTACATTATTAAATATTTCAAATCATAAGTCCATAGTTTTATATCCAATGATGCATTATTTTTCAAGGTTAGGATCATAGGATTGTTTCTGGTAATGACATCACAGCTTAGGCAAATATTTTACAGGCAAATGGCGCGCAGTTATGGAGACCAATACGGATTTAATGCTAATTTTACTTTTTAAAACTAAGCATTTCCAACGTCTGTGCCTCATAAATTTGTGTTTGAGTGTGGGGAGAGGGTGGTTCTATTGGAAATTTACCCAGTGCTCGGTGACACTCAACTCTGCGTATTTCCATTAGGTAGTGCTTGTTAGTAATTATTTTGCATAGTTCTTATTAGTAACGTATGACTTATTAGGTTGAAATATGGTTAGCTACATCACCAAGAGACCAAAACTAACGTTTGAGGACTTTTTCTAAGCCCAAAAATTGATTATCATGACAACGTTAGGTTAGATTGGCTTAAGTTATATTGAATCAGGTTAGATAGGGTAAAATAAATTAGGTTAAGGTTAACTAATTTAGTCTCGGTTTTGGCAGTTTAGGTTCCCTTAGGTTGAGTTTGATCGTAATGATTTTTCGAAAATACAAGCTTAGAATCACAGTATAATCGAAAAATACGAAGTTCAACTGCACCGGCGAACTGATAGCATGCTGAATTTAACTGAGCCAATATCTTAAGAACGAAGCATTTCCGCCGCGTTGTTCCACAAATATTTATGTTCAGAGCATCAATATCAATTATAATATTGCTCTTAAATGTCTCCCTTCGCGTGGAAGATTATGGTAAATATTTAGATACCGAGAAATGAGAATTGACATAATGCAGAGCTTAATATATCAATATCTCAAAAACTATTCATTTCCGAGACCAATAAATTCGCGTTCAGCAGATTAACATTTAAGTTACCGTAGTCGTGGTATGAAATTCTTGGGTTTAAGCGAGAGGTGGTTCTAGTAAAAAAAAAGACTGTATTTTTTAGCATTACCCTACTCAAATGCAGTATTTATTTAACATATTTAGGTAACATGAGGCATTCTAAGAAGTAAAATTTATCAAAATCCAGACGTTCATATCGATGCCACCCGACCAGTCAAACAGTACAGAAGTTATACAGTAAGTTGTAACTTATATTACACGCCTTCAACTAATCACCTGCAGACTCCTTACTCAATATCATAGTTCCCCTTACAGCATTTTCTTATACACGACCACACATAATAGAAAACGTTGACCTTTTGGTCTGACAATAGGGTTATTGTCAGTATCTGCTCTCTACTACAGAGAAGACTTATATTTTCAGACAATATACGTTAAATAAAATACACACCAACAAGATAAAGTTATTGCATAAAATTAGCCAAATTTTCAGATTACTTACGCAAACTGTAAGCAAAGCCGTGAGTAATTGCCTCCTGCTGCCACTCACCGCAACCACTCCAAAGTTTTGATCGCCGCCGGTTGTGTTATGTGCCAACTTTGCAGGTGTGTACAAGATTTGATACAATTGTACTAAGTTCCTGACCCTGCATAATAGTTCGACATGAATTTGCTTTGACGTCATCGCTATATGCTACCTCGCGTACTCGTCTTGTATCATGAATTCCTTCGCGGTATTACAAATAAAATACGAAATCGTGCAGCTCTAAGCCTTTTAAGCAGTTTGCTGTTAGCCTGTGAGCAATTGCCGACGCTTTTGTGTGACTTCAAAATCAGTCCAGTATCTATAGAATTATTATTTCTTTTTGGACGGCATAGCAGCCAGAATTTGTAGTACACCCAGAAATTTGTCCGATAAAGTTACTGAAGCGCTATCGCTACTACCCCGATGTGCTCACGATCATTTTCTGGATCATGATCTTCAGAGAGGCTGCTATGTTCGGAAACGGTCCCCGGCAAATGTTGCTCTGCTCGCGAAAGATGAGATCCATCGTTTTAGTAAGGGATAATTTATTTCACTGGCCCAATAAAGAAAATTGGAGCATCGGATAAGCCCATTTTCCCCTTTTACAATCCTGACAGGGTTGTATGGGTGCCTAGGGGTGAATTTACATTGCGCGCAGGCAGAGCTCGATTTACGAATGTTATTGAGATCAAAATGATTAAAATCGGCCCGATAGAAAACAAAAACTTGCAAGATGAAACTCGTGTCATCGACAGAACGATGCATTTTACCGAATATAGAAAGTTCGAAATGGTCACGGACCACAAACATTCTTGTGATTTATGCATGGAGGAAATATCATCAAGAATTGTCTTAGTGCACGGTACAATCAACCGCATGTTAGATATATGCACGTGATCTCTGAGACTTGAAACTTGAGAAATTCGTCGACGAGAGAGGTGGCTATCGCCTGGACACGCGATCTAGTGAACTAATGTTGGATTCGCACATCGACTTCAGACAAAATATGCAACTATGACTATATGTTCTGCCTGAAGCTAACCTAACATTCACAATAACATGACGTCAGCGGCTAAGTGTGACAACATTTTATCCAAGAATGCAGCATGGACAAGTTCATGTGAATTTGTTGCGTGGGGAGTGTGTCAAGCTAAATTAACCTTATCTGTAGCTTACAACTTTACTTCTTTACCCTCAGAATAGGCTTATATTTCGATTTTTTCGTACTGAGTAAGAACATATGTACACTAATGATGTATTGAAATTGAAATGATGTATGGCGTTGATACCTCAAAGTGGTACAATAAAGTCATCAGTATGGGCAACACTCAGTAGCATTCAGCAGAAGTCGGAATCCAGAAAACGCTTCTTGCACGTTCAGCGATCAGGCAATCTAATAAATTTGGTATAATTTCAACCTTCATCACGATTCCAAATTGTTAATAGTAGACAGTGTAGTAAAATTCATCTCTATATATAATATTTGTTTGTCCATGTAGTGTTTACTTTCACATGCACGACGCGTGTAATCACATGAATTGCGCGTGTACATGAATGGCGTGTGTACGTACATCCAACTCATCGGTGTTCAGGCAGATTTTTCCCAAGGTACCCAATTCCCTACATTCTCCCATTAACTGTACAGTTCCCTGAACATTGCGAGCTAAACCAATGTTTTAAGGAGTTGAAAAGTACTGCATGTAGATACCCTACATCTTGTTAGGCTTAGCCGGTTAAAAATGGTAGAAATATCGTACAAGTAAACATACAAATGCATGGCACGAAATATCTTCGGTAAATCATATTCGTTTCAAAAACGGCTGCAGAATTTTCTGTTTAGTGGTTAAGAATTAGGAGACAACTGCAAAATCAAAATTTACTGCCTAGTTACACCTAGATAATACTTTGTATGCCTTAACCGTTTTATGTCCTTAGGATAATTAGAAACCCTTTTATCACAGATGACATAAATTGGCTTTAAGACTCAGTTGGTGATGACCCCGTTTCACTGGGCATTGAACTATAGTGCAGGTAGTCTGCATTGGCCCTTATAAAGAACCTTTAGTTTTTTGCTCACACGTTAATAAAAACTCTGTGAACTTATTTCTAAACTAAATGCAAAAAATATTACCAGAATTTTTTTTCCTAGTTGCTGTTATTTTTATCATAAAGACGTGTACTAACTGCGCTGACAGTTCTTTGACTTATCATTTGATTACATTTACTGGAAATTTAATAAAATAACCTTACTATAATCAAACTATTACACGTAAATATTTTAGGTCTGTTTTCTATATATTTGTTACTCAGCTTAATTTTTCATGGTCAGAGAGAATTCAGGGCTTAAAAAATTGGTATCGTAGTAATCGAAGAACATAGGCTGTCCTTCTACGTCCCATGTTAAATCTGTTGCAACAGTATCAATATACGTCTCGCTAAGCTTTTTCGTTGTAATAGCTTTAACTGAAAACCTGTCGAAAGCTGTTTCATAGAAACGGCCGTATGGAAGTGATTAAAAATAGTCACCTGCCCGGTACAGGTTCTGCTGTACTGCTTGAAAAAACTACACCTTTCTTTCCTTCTCTTTCTCTGATTGTTTCTCTCTTCGGACAACACCTGTGACAACAAAGCATTGCGCACCGCCTCACCTGTGCAAGTTTATATATTCTTACTAGTATGTGCGGCTCACGAGGCCAGGTATACTGTATGTACAGAGTACAGACACACAAATACTGCGCGTTAAGTAATCGCCGATTATGCTTCTAGAAACCACTATCGTCTGTTATCTATTTTTATATTTTCAAATTAAAGCATTGTAATTTTCTGTAATTTTGCGGCGTCCCATAAATCTAGTACTCAATAATCCGTGATTTTTTTAATGTAAGTATATCAACTCAGCAAAATTAAGGTGCGTTTCGTTCGCTTACTTTAAAAAAAGAGAATATAATCCAACTAGAGCGCCCTGAAAGCGCATACCTCCGCCAAGCAAGGCAACGGTCACAAAAAATAAAAATTGGTTCTGAGACCATGATTTTTTTTGTATCAGCACCAAAACCTAATCATTTGTGTCCTTCAACATTATTAACATCGTCAATGATATTTTGGAGATCCGTTCATAACTTTTTGAGTTATGCTGCTAACAAACATTATAACAAACATGAGTCAAACATACCAACGAACCAACCGATCTGCACTAAAATTTAATCATTTATATCTTTTAACATTACTAGCAACTCCTATAAATTTCATAAAGATCCGTTCATTATTTTTTTGAGTTATTGTGCTAACAAGCACAAAATTAAAAACAGTGACAAGTGAACGAACGAACGGATCATTACAAAAACTTGCTCATTTACTCTTCGAGATATACCTAACAACTCCTGCAAATTTCCTAAATATCCGTCTATAACTTTTTGAGTTATGGCATTGAAAAAAAATGCGGCAGACAAACAAATGGATGGACGGATCTTCACCAAAAGTTGATCATCTGTTCCTCATAACACACCTAACATTCTCTGTAAATGTCGCCTGAATCTGTCCATAACCTTTTGAGTTATCTTGATGCCAGACAGAAAGACAAACAAACCCGACGAAAACATAACCTCCTTGGCGGAGGTAATAAACCATAATTTGTCCGAATTCTAGTCTAGAGCGCTTGCATTACCAGTTCGGATCGACTTCCAGGCGATAACAGGAAAACTATTACGCTTGAGACGATATTGGTGACGGTTTGGCACAAACCCCAACCTTCGACCGTGGACTTGCCTTGATAGCCTCCTCAATGGCTGACTTCAAACTGCCAGTAGCGATGGCACGAGCGCGCCACACCCAACAGAACCACATCCCTGGAGCCACTTCTGTCCTTCCAGAATGCATCCAAAACAGCATGAAGCTGTTCTCGCTGAGAAACCATATTCGTGTTTCATATAGCTACAGGTTTATTCGTGTTTCATATAGCTACTGGTTTATTCGTGTTTCATATAGCTACTGGTTTATTCGTGTTCAATATAGCTACTTGTTTATTCGTGTTTCATATAGCGACTGGTTTTCTGAAAATATATTCTATAGCTAGCCTTAACATTCTTTTGTGCTAAACCAGCACATTGTGGTGACGGTACCGAATAAATAATTTCTAATAATTTCCACTGACTAAATATAATACAGTATACCAGAACTGTAGGGAAGGTTGGAGTTGAGAGTGTCTTCGAGTTGAGTCTTAACCCCGTAACGTCCAACGTCCTTGATGGAGGATGTTTCAAATAAGGCTGTTCCTACTAGGAACCACAGTTTTATTTTATCGTTAAGTGGTTAAACGAGACGCGTATCCTTACACCAAGAAAACGTGTAGCTTAGGGCGATAGACTCGTCGCTGATGCTCTCTTGTTGTTTTGATGGAATTTTGTACCTGTAAATCCAGCACTTTCGATTCCTTGATTAGCGCCCAAATAAGGTACGTCCTACAAAAAAAATAGTCAGGCGCCACCGCGGATAGAAAGTTTATTTCTTAGTAATTCACGCTGAAAATTGATTACATGTAAGGTGAAAAAGGTTGGTACTTTCACCTAGATCTTTTACGCAAAAAAAAAAAGAGTTGTACCTATCAGCGTCTGCAAAGAAATTTAACCCAAGAAAGAAAAAACCTTGTGCACAGTTAATAAATAACAAAAACATCACCAAAACATGAAATTGGTGCAGCAAACTACGAGGTAAATATAACGTACGAATTGCGATCATTTCTATCAGTCTGTGTTCTTGCACAAAGAAAAATTAAGCAGCTTTTTTTACAATAAACGAAGCTGTCTGAGACGCCAAGCGACTAATAATGTTCTGCAGCACCGTAATTCCATTTCTATGGGTATAACGAACGAAATGTTTGTGCTATCATAGTAAATAGTTGTACATGCCATTACAAATATCTGTTCGGAATCATTTTGTAATGAAACACCTAAGGAAAGAAGCTGTGCCAGCTATGTATATGTGGGTGAGATTCGAGTTTCTGAATTCAACCATATAAGAAAATTGTTTTAACTCGAAGTTACCTACTTCTTTATTGTATAAACACTTTTTTTATTTTTTTTTTTAGTTTCTGCCATTTTCGACCGCCAAATACAAAATAGTATATTATAATCAACATATTTAATAAATTTGGTCTTATGTACCAAGAGACGCCAAAATTTTCGATGAGCGCTTTGACAGTGAATTTTCGAAGCTTAGAAAATAGTTCTGAATCAAGTTATATGATAATTTATTTCTTATCTTATCGCTCTGTATCAACTGGAGCAAAAAAATAACAGTTCGTCCATATACAAGTGGATAAAGTCTTAAGGAAATTAAAGCGATAAGAGCTTTTTGAATTGCCAGCCACGTACGTTTACCATCACTGTACTTCATTTTCAAGGCAGTTCAGATAGTCATCAATTTTTTACTGGTCTGAACCGTGCTCGTCTATGGTTCTTATTTCAGAATGATAAATGTACTAGTATTTGTGTTCGCAGAAAATGCTCATGGAGCCAAAATGCCCGAGCGAGAAAAAATGAGTATTTGTTGCAGAAGTTTGGTGAGATCGTATAATGTGAATAATCTGTAAAACTGACGCATTTATTTTTTTAATAATATCGATATATATTATATATATATATATAGCCCTTGTGCCTTAAAATGAAATTTGCAGGCAGTAAAACTTCATAAATATTGTATCAGTCAGCCTAGTGTTGTGATCGTTTGTTCTTAGTAACAAAACTCGGGAAGCAGTTTCTAAAATGTGGGCTAATTATTGCGAAATTTTATAATTCTGCAATTTGCAAACACCTATATAGTGAACAGTTTTGTAGGTGTCGCTAAAATATGTAGTAGTTACAAACAAATTTGAGCAGATAATACATTAATTCTTATTGCTTTATTCTTCTTTCTCCCTTCGTGCATAAACCTTGAGCTGCCTATCCACTTTGAGCCTCCATTATCAGTAAACTCCTCACTGATGTTACCAAGGCAATTTAGCTTCAAGGTTCGTTTGTGCATGGCCGATGTCTGGAGCATGGCGTGAGAGTAAGAGTTAAATCTTAGAGGCAAAACTGAGAAGACAAAACATCAAGCGAGTATATGGTTGGAAGTAGGCAGACATTAGAGTAGCTGGTATAAAATGCACAAGATCATACAGAACTAGCGCGTATTATACAGTGCCTAGACATAAGTATTTGCACAACTCAATTTTTTATGTATTTTGAAAAATTTAGGGACTGCTTTAGGATAATTAATACAGGAAGTTTATATAACATATATATAATGGAATATTTAAACAGAACAGTCAAATGTGCACTTATAACAAGAAAATTTAACTCAAGCAAAAGTAATAAGGAACAAAAGTATTTCACCAAAAAAATTATGATATTACTACTTGGTGGCGTGACCTTTATTGGCAATAACAGCATGGAGACGATTATTATAGCTGGAAATTAACTTTTCACATTCACTTGATCGTATTTTTTTCCATTCTTCCATGCAGATAACCTTTAATTCAGTGAGGTTTTTGGGACACCGTTTGTGGACAACAAATTTAAAAAGACGCCACAAATTTTCTATTGGATTAAGGTCCAGTGATTGGCTAGGCCATGGAAGAACATTTATTTTCTTCTTTTGAAACCATTCTTTCGTTAAATTCGCAATATGCTTGGGGTCGTTGTCTTGTTGGAAGGTCCACCTGCGCCGTCCGTAGAATTTTTTGGCACTTGGAAGCATTTTCTTCTCTAATATCTCCCTGTACATGAAACTATTCATCTTGCCATCA
>LQNS02000228.1:7146989-7164348 GCA_001587735.2 Parhyale hawaiensis
ATCACCCACGAGCAAAGCAAAGGACAGTGATAATGTTTTTGTTGAAGATTTAAGTAGATATATTAGTACACCCAAAGAGATGGAAATGAGAAGGGAGTTGGGAATGTTCATAATATTTTCATTTTGTATGGAGTTTTAGCTGTTGACCTAGATAAGACAAACACTAAAAAAAACTAGAATTAGCTGGTCATGAAAAATAAGGCAATTAATTTTGTTTGTCCACCGAAAAAGAAGCAGGAGTTCAGTCATAATATTTTTTTGTCAGGTAGTCAGGTGGGCTGGCTGAGATGTGAAAAATGGCAAAAATATCGAGTTAGCTGGCCATCAGAAATGACGGCGTTGAATCTGTAGCTCCACCCGACAAGAAGCAGAAGGAGTAGAGCAATCATTACAATCTTTTTCAGACAGTCCGGTGGGTTGACTGAGATGTGAAAAATGCAAAACTCTTAGATAAGGCTGGCCACCACGGGTGATGGTCTTATGCCACGAGGCGTTCGAGTCTCCACTGCAGTTAATCCAGGTAAACCTGTAATAGCCTGTAGGGCAAACATACAGTCAGGTAGTTATATCTCATTACTAAAGAAATCACTCAGAAGGCAAGGTGTGCATAAATACTTCAGCTTTTACAAAATACTGTTAACTTGGGCCACATAACGGTTTTAAAGGAGAAAAGGCTCTGGAGGCAAAGGGCGCTACTCTCTTCTGGCTATTCAGTGTACCACAGTCACGTAAGTACACTGAAAAGACATCATAGCCAATGACCTTTTCTGCGTCAGAACATGAAATAAAACTTTGCATCTTTGGTTAACCAAATTCCATTTTTTCAGGATTTCACAAGATTTAAATAAATTCGTCCAAAATTCCATGGATTTTCCATGATTTACAGCACTCTTTTCGTTTTCCGATTTTCCCAGGTATGGCTGAGAACCCTGAGGCACCACGATTCCCTGGGCTAGTCCTATAGGGAGTCAAGCTCGTTCTCGGTGAGAAGAAGGGCGTGTCGTGGCGCTCTAGGCTTGTTCCAAGCATATACTCTATTTCTAATTCTCACTTCAATTATCTTTCCCCCTCTCAAGCGAATGGCTGTATAAATACGGACCGTCTTAGAACCTTCATTGGTTTGCAACATATTGGATTAAATAGTTTTCGACTCTATTATCAAGAACTTCATGTACTCATCTCCTGCGATCCACTACAGTATATGAAATCCTATTAATCCTGGAACGCTCTCGACTTCTTTCATCGTTGAAAAANTTTGCAACATATTGGATTAAATAGTTTTCGACTCTATTATCAAGAACTTCATGTACTCATCTCCTGCGATCCACTACAGTATATGAAATCCTATTAATCCTGGAACGCTCTCGACTTCTTTCATCGTTGAAAAAACTCGTACTTTCAGAGATTCAGTAATGAATGAATTGGAAAATTTTTACAGCTAAACATATCAAGACATTGGGGTATTTACTTAGGTATCAAGATTTTACTCACATAATAGCCTTCATTGCATTTCCAACTTTGAAGAATTTTATAGCAAGCACGATCCCTTCAAGTTTTCAAATGAAAATAACTGCCAAATTTCCAATAACATTACACTAAGTCTCAGAGTAACCACACACGGAAGCCAATATCTGCTCCAGTTAACCACAACTTCTAGGTTTCTAATAACAACATTAGTTCTAACACTCCACCTATGGACATAAGTACAGAGGTGTGTTGTAATCAGCATTTATGAGTTATCGGTGCTACACGGTAGCCCAGCCAGTCTCAATCATAGCTCAAATGACGACTGCAACGCGGGTTACAGTTACGCAAGTCACCGCTCAAAAACATCAATTACATGTAAAGGCAGTGTCAAAATTATGCAAATGAGCAACGATGAAACACCGCAGCCTTAGGGTTAAGCAAATAAGTTTATTTGTTTAAGCTTACGCCAACATAATTACAATAAACATCTAAATTCATTATTGTTAAGCGTACACCGCTCATGGATAGATGGCGTTCTTAAGACTTTTCGGGTTATGGTAACCCCTTTTCAGGATTCGGTAGCCGGTTTTAGCGTGATTACAATACACCTCGGTAGTTCCATTCTACTAATGTCGACAAACTTTTCCAATCGTCATAACTCCCCAAATTTCTATCGATCACAATATTACCATGGGTCCAGCAAAACATTTACAAAGCTCAAGATGGATCGCACTGCGCTACCAATGCTTCAGTTTCTAGAAGAGGAAACTACTCAAAATTGGAAAGAAAACTAGGGTCAATCTGTGCTCCTTTATTACGAACGCGCCTGTGTTTGGTCAGTAAGTAAAACAAGTGTATCATAATAACAATAATAATAACTAGACTCAATAGTGGCAAATGGAAAATTCAATAAAATAGCTTTCATTGCTGCAGTTTCTACGGATGCTAGACAAGAATAAATAAAGAACGGTAAGATCCAATGCAAATGATGAGAAGCTCAGAGCGAGAGGTGATTTAGATATAGCAGTAATACTAGTGACCAGAGCGAGAGAATTGTTCTATACCCTAATAATGGGAAAGCACGAGTGGTAAGTGAAGTCAAACTTAGGCGGACTAGGATCGTCGTTCTTGTGACCACCTTCCAGCAGCTTCATAACGACAAAGTTGGTCTTGACTATCTTAAGAAGAGCCTGCATCTGAAAGTAATGAAAGAAATAGTTAAGTTTTGTTATAATTCAATTACGGGTTATAAGCAACACCAAGAGAAGTATTGGCAGTGATGTTTTCATGGTGTCTAGCGACCTGGACTTTTAACATTCCCTGATTTTGCCTGAGTCTCCCTGAGTTCAGATTGCTGGTTTTCCTCCCAAATAATGTGATCACCAATGGGTTATGGTCTGAATGGGACTGAAGCCGTTATAAATCACCCTCACAAAATTAGGTTTGCTGCAAAATAGGGCTAAATAGTAGTCCACCTCTCCCCGGAACTGCAGCACAAAAAATATTCATTAGGCTCAGGCTCTGGGGGAACGCCACATTCTCCAGACTACTAGACACCCTATGCTTTCCGAAAACCAGTTGTTGCAGCGGCCACTCGTATAGTTATGGAAGTTCGCTATAGCCGGATCGGTAAGGCGTACGAGAAGTTAGGACGTTTCAGATGCAGTAAAACATATTCCACAGCAAATCAAAAGAAACGGTAGGAAGCTACATCACTAGTGCTACAAGGAAGAACATCATCAACCTTAAACACTTACAATCGATAGCTACACGTCCCACTTACCTCACTGGACGGGTTTGGGATACTTTCCAAGAGCGTCTTGGCTTTAAAAAAATGATTTCTGGCGTCGTGGTAAAGTGACGACGGTGTCACAGGCTGGAAGAAAAGAAAACTAATGGTAATTTTGAAGGGACGGCTTGCAGTACGCTGGGTGAAGAAATCTAGGTACCTGCTAGTGAGATTCTTTTCCGTGAGGAACCAAAGTAGCTAAAAAATCTGAAAAGCAGGAACAATGTCTCTGTTCCGGGTGGAAATATGGAAGCAAGACTCAACTTTTACGCTGATGGAAGCATAGCATCTACAATTTCTTGCATAGGTATAGCATTCCCTTTTGCCAACAAGCTATTACTGTTCAGTTTAGAGCCATAAAGCAACTGTTGCTTCGGTTCATACACTCTCTCTCTAAACAAAATTTTGATTTTTGAATCCTCCAATGAAAGCCGAAAACCGTAGAAGTTCTTCTATTCGAGCAATAGCGATCCTCCAAAAACAACACGCATTAAGAGAGCTTACGTAAGAAATTAAATAAAATTACATGATTTCACAGCGGCCCAAATAAGAAAATTCTGCTGAACAACAGTTAATACACCACAAGAATGTTGGCCAATAGCGCCTCATAGAATTGGAAGCCATAGTGAAAGAAGCATATGACGACACATAGAGATCAACAAAACATCATTAACTAGTGTGATGAGCAAGGGAAATCTTCACACAGGTAATATTACAACATATACTCAAACTGTTCGAGTTCACAGAGCCACGGAAGTGTTTAAATACCTGTGGAAAATTGGAGAGATCTGTCATTGTTACAAAGGTGTGGTAGGTGACGGGTGGGGGCGTCACCACGACTTTGAAAGGAGAGAAGCGGTGCTGGTATCGGACGCTTTCGTCATCGAATTCTTGCTGGGGCAGCCGCACCTTTCCTGCCTCCCGTAGCCCAACCATCGACTGCCACCACAAGGAATTTCAAGCAATCAGACAAACAACTTCATTAAATACACATAGGAGTTAAATTAAATACAGGAAACGATTGAAAGTATAAGTACAAGTTACAGTGCATTGCGGCTCATTGTTTGGCCTCTATTTATTTAGAGTATGCGCGGCAATGGGCATACACAATGGACAGTTTGTAGCGAGGGCCATTACAAATCACATTTAAAAGCTAATTAGCTGATTTTCTATCTTGATTTGGAGACTGAAAGCCAGGTTGGCAAGCAGGTCCTCATGAAAATACGTCTCTAAGTCAATGTTGCAAAGTCGGAGTTTTTTTTTTTTTGGAGCATGGCGAGTCAGAAACTCGCCGGGCACAAGAATCGAACAGAGTAGGGCTTTATCGATTCCCACTCCGGAACCTTGATTTAATTACAACACTACATACAATGAAATAACATTTCAAGGAAGGAAATGCACAGCTTACAGCACGCTGCTATCGCACGTTGCATATTCAAGCTTATACCACGTACTTTTAAGTACGGTATTCGTAAATATCTTACCAAAAGGTACATTAAGTGCAGTTCAATTTATTGTACAGCAAAGGACGCATGACCTCACCTTATAATAGCCGCCGCACAAGTGTTGCTGCGCCTGGTAAAACGTTATTTCTTTGCCGTAAGGACGAGGAGGTTTCTTCGGTTTTCTATTCTTGTGTCGAGCAGCTCGGCCGCCTTTGGAGCGCTGCGACTGGTCGGCACCGTCCTGCTCCGGCAGCAGGGCGTCTGCACGCGACAGTGCGCTCACCAGCCACACGAAGACGAATTCGTATAGATACCTGTAAGTAGGAGACACAATATCTACAACTTTGGCACCCTGTGAGTTTCAATCCTTTAAATCGTTCACAGTCAACTAAGGTTTGTAACTTAGATAAAAGCACAAAGCCACAACTCGCCAATATACAGGGTTAGCAGCAGTTGAAGAAAATAAAATTTCACGATATTTCCAGGATGGATATACAAAATCCCAGTATGAAAACGGATTACATATTTCCCACCCAGAAAAAAGACCAGAGTTAATTACTGTACTGAACTTAATTTCCTGTAAGGTGCACTGATAACGCTTGTCTCATATGAATATAAGAGGGTATCGCAAAGGAATAAAATGGTCTGGAGCATTGATGCATGTTCTTTCACAAAGCTAATTTTATTTCAATCTACAATTTTCATCACCCGCAAGCAAAGAGCAGTGATAGCTAATATTTTTGTTGAAGATTTAAGTAGCTATATAGGTATATTTGTTTGTTTACTCAAAGAGAGGGAGTCGATCAATGTTTATATTTTTTGCAGGGAGTAAGGTGGGTTGACCTAGATAAGACTAACACCATAAAAGTAGAATTAGCTCGCCATCAAAAATAACGGTAATGAATTTTGTTGTCTGCCCACCCAAAAAGAGACTGCAGTTGCGTCATAATGATTTTTTTCTTCAGGCAGTCAGGTGGGTTGACTAAGTTGAGAAAAATGGCAAAAATCTTGAGTTAGTTGGCCATCAAAAATAACGGCGTTGAATCTGTAACTCCACCCGAAAAGAGGCAGAAGAAGTAGAGCCATCATTACAATCTTTTTCAAACAGTCCGGTGGGTTGACTGAGATGTGAAAAATGCTAAAGCTCTAGAGAAGGCTCGTCATACAAAATGACGGCGTTGAACCTGCCCCCCCCCCCCACCACGTGTGATGGTCTTACGCCACGAAGCGTTCTAGTCTCCACTGTAATTAATCCAGGTAAACCTGTTGACAGCCTGTTGAACAAACATACTGTCAGGTAGTTCTATCTCATTACCTCCGACAAGGAGGTTACGTTTTCGTCGGCCTTGTCTGTCTGTCTGTCTGTCTGTCAGTCAGTCATCAAGATAACTTAAAAAGTTATGGACAGATTTTGACGAAAGTTACAGGGATTATTAGGTATGCTAGGAGAAACCGATGATTAACTTTTGGAAAAGATCTGTCCATCCGTTTGTTTGTCTGCTTGCCTATTTTTTGTTAGTGCCCAACTTAAAAAGTAATGGATGGATTTTCATGAAATTTGCATGAGTTGTTGGGTCTATTACAGAGTAAATGACCATATTTATGTGATGATCCGTTTGTTCGTTCGTTTGTCGCTGTGTTTGATTTTACGTTTGTTAGCAAAGCAAAATACTGTAACTCAAAAAATCATGGATGGATCTTCATGAAATTTTCAGGAGTTGTTAGCAATGTTAAAAAGACATAATTGATTAAATTTTGGTGATGATCAGTAGATCCGTTTGTGTGTTTGACTAATGATTGTAAAAATGTTTGTTAGCGCAATAACTGAAAAATTATGGATGGATCTTTATGGAATTTTCAGGAATTGTTGGTCATGCTACATAGTTGATTAAATTTTGGTGATGATCTGTTTGTCCGTTTGCGTGTTTGACTTTGTTTATCATGATAATGTTTGTTAGCAGCATACCTTAAAAAGTTATGAACGGATCCTCAAGAAAATTACGGACACTATCAACATTATCAAAAGGCACAAATGATCAGATTTTGGTGTTGATAGAAATCACTTAGAAGGAAAAGTGTGCATCAGTACTTCAGCTTTTACACAATACTAACTTGGGCTACATTATGGTGTCAAAGGAGAAAAAATTCTAGAGGCAAAGGGCGCTTCTGTCTTTTGGCTATTCAGTGTACCACAATCACATAAGTACGTTAAGAAGACATCATGCCAAGGACCTTTTCTGTGTCAAAACAAGAAATAAAAGTTTGCATCTTTGGATAATCAAATTTCATGAGTTTTCCAGGATTTGACAAGATTTAACAAAGTTCATTTGAAATTACATGACTTTTCCATGATTTAAAGCACTCTTTTCGTTTTCCCTGATTTTTCTATGATTTCCAGGTACGGCTGGGAACCCTGCTACATAAAATGGTATAAGCTGCAACTCACCAGTAAATATAATGGTATTCGTAAGGAGCATAGAGCTGCAAAGAGAAACCAGTAAGGAGGTAATGCAGCATAAGGCGGAGTGTGTGGTGCAGCACCCAGGTGCCCATGTACGCCAGGTGAGGCCGAGGCTGTTCGCTCTTCAGCAGCACATTGTGCAAATAAGCGTCCACTTCATCAGCCTGTACATGTACGCAATAACATCAGTGTAAGTAAATACTAAATTAATACACAGCAGCGATATTAATGTAATTACGCGAAAAATAGCAAGAGTATTAACGGATATCGAGTTAAAACATACGTTGTTTTTCGTGCACGGCAACGGTTCGTTGCATGCAGAAAGTCTACAGTCAATTATTTTAGTAGCTTTAGCCATCCAATAAGATACCGTGGAAATACTATATTGAATAGTTAAAGCTTTCGTTTCCAAAACAACGGCGATCTAACACAGGGAGAAAGAAGGGACATACACTATGACGATAGAAACGGGAAACCCACCCACGAAGGTGTTCCCACACAGGCTGAAGATGAAGAACAGACAAAACTAAGATCAGTAGGAGTATGTAATAGGAAAGGAGAAAAGTGGCGCGAAACACAGACATACCGAAGACCTAAAGTAACCTACATTGTCCCCTGGGGGTGCTGCTCCCCATAACATAGGATGGACAAACCTAAACTAACCCAACCCTATGGACTATGGCCCATCCTATGCCCCTTGAGGGGACTGTGGGGCTCCCTAGAGAGGAATATAAAGGAGAGATCTGCGTCAAGCAAAAGGCTGGAGTGTTAGCAGATGTTACGATCACAGTAGAGGTAACTATAAGATACAACTAGTGTTTGAAATTATAAACAAAATGAAATAAGGAATAACCTCATCTTGTAGCGCAGCGAATTCTCGTAACAACTCCGTTACTTTGTCCCGCTGCCTCGCGCGGTTGTGGCCGTTCATTTGCAGCAGCTGCTCGAACGGACGTACGCACTGTTGGAAGAAGTTGTCCACATAGGCTTTGGCCTGCACAGGATAGAGAGAGAATGGTTAGGACAATCTTGGACTTGCTGCACCTACAGTAATTAAAAAGGGAGTTAAGTTTAATCTTAAAGGACGTGAGTTGTAGGAAAAGTAATATAAATTTAAAGATTGGCAGTAGATGGATTTAATGCCGTAAGAGGGTATCTGAGTAAGCCTTCGTCTGCAAAGGAGCAAGCGGTCTTCTGAGTGAACTTACAGTAGTGCCTGTAGTTGCAAAGTATAAGTCTGGTCGAACATACCTGTAGTAGGGAATACCCTTAAGTTTCATCACTCAAAAGAATTTGTAATGAACAAATATAATGTTCGAAGTGGCTCATACAGAGCTCGGCCTTCTCAAGAGAGCAGACTATAGTCTGACCATTTTATCAAGGCAGCTTGGCCGTGGCCAAATTCCTCTACTGCGGTGCCAATTCTGTGAGCATTTTTAAGATTTCTCTATACTTATACAGGTAGTGGGCGGGGCTAAGATATGAGCCGAACAAAATCTCAGAAATACCCATAGAATTGGCAACGCTATAAAGGAATTTGGCCGAACTGCCTTGATAAAATGGTCAGACATTAGTGACTATAAGGCTAACTTGCGGTGAAGTAATATTGCACCCGCAACAGGTGATCACAGTTATCCTGTGCATCACCGATAGTGGTCCTTCCCCCCCCCCCCACCAAGGTGGTCTCTCAGTTATACTGTGCTTTACCATTAGTGGTCTCACTACATAAATAATTTTTCGTGGAAGACATCTAATATTTCGTGATAGAAATTCTAAATCTGGGATTAAAAACAATTAGAATATTGACCTTTATTGGACACAGAGTACAAACCCTCAGCACTAGTCGGTACCAACAATGCCCCCTGGCAGAAGTGACGCTGTACTTAAGCCCAACTTTGACCTTGCAGGCGGGATCACCCTGCGATTTTTCGTACTGCTACCAGAAGAACGTGTTCGAACGTATCATTGCTTTTTGTAAACCCCTCTGTAAGTCAACGAAAATATTTACTAAACGTTAGCTGTCAAGTGGTATCAAGAAAGTGTCACTACTGACTTGAAGGAGATCTCATTGGATAGGTATGGTACGAATTCGATATCCAAGAGCTGTGTTGTTTAGTAGGAAGCAGCGTATTCTTATATTGGAACTGTCCCGTCGTTTCCGATCCTAATATAACGATCAAAAGCAATCTAAGGTAGAAATCATGCGTAAAGGCAGAAACAACAGCGTTGAATGATGCGAGCGTTTCAGATACAATGGTTATTACGGTGACATACTGTACATATATAGAATGGCGATAGTACAAGTGTTTACGAGAATCACAGAATTATTACTGGGTAATGCAGTTCCGGGTTGATGACAAATTTCAATGAGCGAATAACTAAGCAAGAAAGAAAGAGGAGGAAGCGTTACATTCGGAGATGTGACGGGCTTGCCAGCGACAAACAAGTGAGAATCCACCTTTACTTGCGGCTGTTGCTGATGATGTACGGTAGTTAAAATATCTGAAAAGTGCGTCTCAATAAGTTTAAGGCGTGTTCGAAAGCATTTCAAGGCTATAACTGCAAATACATTGTTACGTCGTGCATTAAAACTTTCCGTTTTCGGGACTCTCTCGACGTGCTAGAATATACTAGCTTTTAACAATAACAGTTTCAAAGCAAATGCGAAAAAGTTGCAAAATCGGACCATTTTGCTCTCCAAGGAGTCCAAGGGGGCTGCAGAGGTAAGTAGTCTTGAGTCGGAAACTAACTGAACCAGCGAGCGAGAGTTGAACTTTTTCAACTGCGTACCGTAAGTTCCTCAAAAAATTACCCTGAGATTGCTATAAATACCTGAGGATTGTTGAGCACGGGTGCCTTAGGCATGAGGGCTGGCGGACATATGAACTGCTTAGCAGCCTCTCTGAGTGTGTCGGCCATGGTGCGGCCGCCCCACAGCTTGTTGTCGTCCTCGGTACCGGTACCGTTGCTGTTGCCACCCGTACCAAGGTACAGCACCTGTGCGATACTCCGGGACAGCACGCACGGCTCCAGCTCGCTGAATTTCTCTAAAAATTCCTGGAAAACAGAAGCAATTATGAGCACATATACCGTATATTGGATAAACAGAGAGCGGTCCCGTTAAAGGGTAGACCGAGTTCCGAGCTGTTACCTTTTATGATCGAATGTGAATCAAGTAAGGCTCCAAATGAGAATTTTCCAAAACGACTCAAACTTCGCTAGCTCTATAAAAATTCGAAGGAATAACTACCCAAAATATTGAAACGAAGTCTCTAGAATTTAGTGGAATTCTTGCTTTTACTGTATTAGGTATTATCAGAAGATTTAAGCCTCCTATCCCTAATTAAGTACTAAGCTCTTTTAAGAGAGGAAAAAGAAGGGACATGGCAATAGCTCATAGAGTGCCGGGGCGTATGTTCCGGTGTCTCTTTGGGAATGGGCCTATTGGTTCGTCTACTGCCGCCTATCTAATCTAATATAGTATGTCGATAGAAAAACGGGAGCCCAAGCACGAAGGTGTTCCCACACAGAATCAAAGCGCATGGGAACAGTAAGTCGGGAAAGAAGAGGAGGAACAGACAACAGAAAGATCAGTAAGAGTATGAAAGTGGAAGGAAGCAAATTGGGCACGAAAAACAGACGTCCCGAAGGCCTAGCTAATGGCTAAGGTAACCTACACAAACCCCCTGGGGGCCCTACTCCCCGTAACATAGGATGGGCGAACCTAACTAACCTAACCCTGTGGCCTATGGCCCATCCTATGCCCCCTGAGAGGTGCTTTTACTGTGAGCTGTGCCAACTTTGAGAGCTAAATCTTACTTTCAAATAGAAATAGAATTCCGGCAGCTAAGTAGTGCATTCTACCATAAAAATACGCAAGAAATTAGTTTCCACCATAGTAGTATCTACCTTAAACACCACATAGAACACCCAAATACGTACCATTCAAAGGAACAGAAGTTACAACTAGATTCCTATTCACAATGTCTCCAATACGGTACTATCTAAATTATCGGAAATTACAGTTCAGTGCCTAGTCTCAGTGGCTTACCATTGCTTGCTGGAAGGTGTGCGTGTGGGTCACTTTGCCACACTGTCGTATCCTGGACACCAGTTCATCGAGATACTGAAGCGCCTCACGTCGCGTGCGCAGGCGGGTGTAGCGTGGGAAAGTTGGGGGCAGCAGACGCTGGTTGACAAGAGGCTCGAACCCCATCATGTGGCCATAGTCGCCTGGATGTGATGTGAAAATGAGACTATTATTAAGCTCTGATGTTCTTCCATTTACGACTGACTGCACTTACGACCATATAAAGCAGTATTCTTTTTTTTTATACAGAGTATACGGTGATTTAGCCATGAAAGGTTTTGCAAGAAGATTTAATAAGATTACAAAGTCTCGGAAGATATAATATGCATTTAAACTTGATTTACTTAACGCTATAGCTACAGATAAAAAGGGCGGTAATTCCTCCAACTTACCCACAGTAGGTCGGCCAGAACCTAACACTGTTGGTCACCGACTAAGAAGCAACGCGTTTCAATAAGAATATACAATGCAGTATTTGCAAAACCAAATTTCCCTAGCCACCGAATAGAAGAGTGGCACAATAGAAGGCACTGAATAAGAAGCTAGGAAACAATTACCTCTGTTAGGGTCGTCCTCCTTGTGTGCTTTGGGCCGCAGTCCCCGCCCGACAGTGTTCTGCATGATGCACACGAGCTCTGTACAGGAGGCGAGGCAGCGCTCGGCCTCCTGCATGGATACTTGATCTCGTCGCATGATGGCAGACAGTGCGGCGTACAGCAGGCGGAGGAAGCGCACTCGGGAGAACAGGGCAACAGCATCTTCATGCTGCAATAAAAGTATGATAGTGACACGCATTATTAGCGTTTCGTAGTAGAAGTAATTTTTGCGGCTTAAGAGCTTCGCGGGCTAAAAATTACAAGTGCTTCGTGGTACGAGAGCAATTCATTTCACAAGCGCAGGGTGGTGATTACCAGAGAGCCTTCACTAAAAGGGCGTTGTAGTTAGTTGATATATTATTCAAGCTTCTCTAAACACAACTACGGAATTTAGGAGAAGGACGGGACAAGTAGCGTGTTGATACGCGGAACATATGCACGAGGGTGTATCCACACAGGATCTGCATCAACGCGCATGGGATCAGCAATACAGAAAATAGGATAAACAGAACAAAGCATAAGTAGGAGGGCGAAAATAGAAGGAAGCAAAGAGGGCACGAACGACGGACGTCCCGAGAGAACACAGGAGTGTAACAACCGAATAACCATGCACTACAATAGCGGCCCAGGAGTTTGTTGGCGTTTGGCCAGAAAACATTACAGGAATTAGCTACTCAGTATGAACGAGCTTCAAAATTATCCCGCTGGGATACTTTAGAGAGTGAACACTGTATGGCAAGCCATATACGATACATTGAAGTATAGTGAGCGTGGTCGTAGAATGTATGAAGTATACAGCTACTTCAATGTGCCACTGCATACTACAGCAGTGGTAGTAACAGTAGTAGTGGACTCGTGGTGTGGCTAACAGTGGCTTACTAGCATGATGCCCGCCACGCACCAGCTAACAGGATCAAAGCATCGTTCATACGCATTATTCACCGACTCAACGCCTACACGGGGTGCTGAGTACCTATGGGTCATACTAAAGCAGCAGTAGCAGCAATTGGAGCCCTTTCATAGGCTACAGCAAAGGAAAATGAACTGGCAGACGTGTAAATGTAAACTTATAACAATAGTTATAGGAAGTTTGGGCATCCGTATCCGAGCAGAACGAGATCACAGAGGAAAGAGCAAGGGACATATAGTATGCCAAGGGAAACGGGGAAGCCATGCACATTAACTATTTCGCTCCGATATGATCCAACCATTGAAAAGTTCATTCGCTTCAAACAAAACGTTATTTCCACTACCGCTACCTACTTAGGACACAATAATAAAGAATAGGGCTATGTGTTGTACTAGACGCCGTTCTTTCCATTAGTGAAGTGAACGTATGTAAATACATGAATAAGGGAAAAATTTACCACATTAACTAGATATACTTTCTCATTCATGTATGGAATTTCTTTCATAGCAAAAAGGATATCGCACTTTGGATACACCGCTCACTTAATATCGCAATCTCAACGACGACTTCTTCTAGTATTGTATCCAGGTACTTAAATCATGAATCTATTTGATATTTTAGGAAAAAGGAAGGAATACTTACAACGATCAACACAGTAAGAGTTAGCTTTCAGTCTTTCTACACACCTGCTTCTGCATGAGAGGTTCCCAAGCCTCTCCCTGCCTGCTGCGGGAGCTCTTCACCACCCGCTGTAACTCCTCCTCCACTTCCCTGACAGCAGCTGCTGCACGGGCCTCAGGTACCTCCGAGCAGACACCGTAGCCGTACAGCCCGGGCTGGAAGTCTTCTTCTTCATATACACCAGCTCTGTGCAAACCGAAGTACATACAACATCAGCAATACATTTGGCAATTTGTGAACGGTTTCAATAAAAAATACACATCAGATATGAACCACACCCTCGTTTCTGCCTAGCTAGTCAAAGCAATAGGCAAAGTTGTTCAACAACACATAGACACAATAAAGCATAGCTACCAAAGAACATTAATAAGTCGTTCACCAACAGTTTGACTACACTACCGTCTCGGAGTGATTGTCATTAACAAGAGTATAAAGAAACAAATCTTTCCAAAAGCGTACGGTATTGTTTCACGTTATAATGCCACAAGTAAAACATCAGTTATCACTAGTAACAAAAACAGTAGCAATCATCCACAGAAATTACTACTACGTGAGCATGGCTCCATTAACATGATCAAAACCTTAGTAACGAGACAAAATATAGGTACCACTAAGTGAGTAAGGTTCCACTAACATGTTAACAATATTGTTGACGAGAGCGACGAGCTTAAGAGTAAGGACACAGAAGGCTCGAAGAGCCCTGTCTTCTATGGTGAGAGGTTTGTGGAGGTATAAACAAGACAGGATGGTCTGGGCAGCGGAATGGCCTTCTAACCAGGTCACAAGGCAACCAAATATGCAGTCCATGATCCCAACCAGCTCTTCCATGCTGAAGTTGTTCAGCTTCAACACACCAGCCTGTGGAGAGCAAAATATTAGCAGTTATTAGGGCTCACAGAAAGGCAAAGATGTAACATTAAGAACAGGGTTGAAGGGTTTCAAAATCAGAGGTACAACCCCAATTCCAGAAACGTGCATATGTCTAACTCTAACTCCATGCACTCAAAACTCTCAGACTCATAAACAAAATAGACTGTCAACTACTACCATAGTAGTTTCCCTCCATGTTCTGGGACACTTGAGTGTCCAATTCCACTTTCTAGAATTTTCCAATTCTACAACTTCCTCCAGGTCCTGGGACACTTGAGTGTCCAAATCCACTTCCTAGAATTTCCCAATTCTACAACTTCCTCCAGGTCCTGGTACAGACAGTTGTCCAATTCAAATTTCTAGAATGCTTCAACCCGGCTGATAAAAATCCTACTTCACCCTGGAATTCTTCAGCTCCAACACACCGGCATGGATGGAGGAGAGACCAAACTAAACAGCCAAGCGTAGCTACTAGCTACGAAGGAGAAAATGGCATATCTAACAAAAGACACAGACCTTCAATAAGCTGTAACACTCACTAAATTATTAAGTGCAGCGTGACATGGATCTTCATTTTTCTCAAAACATTCAACAACCATACGGCGATACGTACGGTACTCCTGACCAGTCATATAGGCTCTGTTAGCTAATCCGGGTCACGTCTTACTTTCATCACAGCATTGTCAAACGTGAGCAGTCATCATCAAATTATACCTATTACACTGTTTAAAGTGACCATCCATCATTTGGGCATGTTTTACAGTCTCGTCTAATGTGACCGCCCATCATCAACTTTCAGAGCCGTGTCTAGTGTGAGCAGCCATCACATTAATCGTCTTATTTAAAGGGAGCAGTTATCCCTTGGCTAACTATCATAGCTTTGTCAATCTACAGAAGACAATATCACTTACCTTTATAGCCTTGTCAAATGTGAGCACTCTGGTGCCTCTGTTGCATATCATGCCAGCATCCATCTTGGGATCCATCATCTCTATGGCACTCATGGCCTCAAAAAGACCAAACAGGTCGTCATGGAGTAGTTCACCCAGATCCAACTCTGAAATTAGTTAGAATGTTCCAATGTACACTTTTGCAGTGGTAAGCGTAAGGCAGAGTACCTCTGTCGGTAGCACCTTGACCCGCGATTCGAGGTAGCACTCGAGGGGACTCCAGNCTATAAATAGTGTGACGACTCAACACGTCCTCCTGATCTGGAGTCCCCTCGAGTGCTACCTCGAATCGCGGGTCAAGGTGCTACCGACAGAGGTACTCTGCCGGGAGCGCACCACTGCAAATTATTACATTTTTAAGGACAATTCAGAGCTAAGTAAGCCTCAAAGCTCTCCCATGCAAAATTTCTCTACCCTTCAAAACTAACATAATATTATTAGCTAGTTATGTTCAAACGTTTAAGAATCTGTTTCCACAACAAAGGTGATATCACAGAGGAACAAAGAAGGGACATAAAGCATGATGACAGACACGGGGAGCCCATGCACGAGAGTGTTCCCACACAGGATCGACGTGCATGGGAACAGTTAGTCAGGAAAGAAGAACAGATGAAAATAGAATCAGTAGGTGCATGAAATTGGAAGGAAGCAAAGTGGACACGAAAAACAGAAATCTTGAAGGCCGAGATAAAGGCTAAGGCATTGCTCCCTATTACATAGGAAAGGTAAACCTAAACTGACCCAACAATTTGGCCCAAGGCCCATCCTATGCCCCCTGAGGCGACTATCATGCCTACCGTATGCTTTTTGAAATACATTAGGCCCATTATTATCCTGCTACTGCATAGTTTAGGTTTTTTCACAAACGACGAGAACATGAGGAGCTCAAAACTTTTCCCACTCCAATAACTTCAAAGAGACAAAATTATGCCAGCTTCATCAGTGAGTTACACTCAACAGCTTCATGACCTTGCTTTATATGCTAAGACCAGGGTGTGATCTCTAATCTTCTCTTTCTTTTTTCAATTGCTGGGCTGGTTCCGCAAGGGTTGATGACCTTATGGAAGGAATTTCCTCCATTCTCACGTCGCCAGTGTGGTGTATCTAATAATAATAGAGTTGGATGGACCACATCCAACTCTGATTCCTGGTTCATGCCAGTTTCTGATTCCTTGAACCCCGAAACTGTCCAGCTCCTATCAACAACTTTTTCTTTACCAAATAGATACCCTAGGGTATAGTTCTAGTTTTAACTGAATGTAACTCCTGGCCCCAGCCCTCCAAATGCACGATTCTACAACCATGGCTAGGAAGCATAGAACTTACCTACCATATACAGAACATGACGTGGTGAAAGCATTATTAAAAAAAAAAACATCTTCCTAAACCACAATCAAAGGATAAGGCTTAATTTATGATAGCTTGTTTCTCTGACCTTAGGTAACAGTAACACTGACCATAAACCACTTTAGGTTTACTCTTCCCCCCCAAAAAAAAAAAACAATACCCTCAAAATCCACTCAAGCCATAATACCCACAAAAAAAAGTGAAAATGCGATGGTAGAAGAGAACATTTTTTTCCCCCAGAACTACTAAGGGAAAACATTTAGGAGATAGTTCTTGCAGTTAAAATCTAAATAGCTACCACCTTAAGTTTAACACTGTCAAGCATATTTTTAGGGGGGGGACGGGGAAAAGACACAAGAATTATATAATGAACTTTGACCAACTTGCTAGTGCACTAGATTGAAGGCCTAATGTTTCTTTTCTAACATAAAAAACAAAAGTACTACTTACATACAATTAGCCTATACCTACCAATTCTGTCCATTTTATCAAGGCATTTTGGGCTTGGTTTGATTCCTCTACTGCATTGCCAATTCTATGGGCATTTCTGACATTTTGTTCAGGCCATAGTTACCTACTAGCTATCTAACCCCACCGACAGCCTGCATAGCCTATTGAGAATGGATAGAGTGTTGCAACGAATTTTTCTCAGTGGCTCGCTCCGACAGAACACCTTCTGTCGGTAGCACCGACCTACCCAAGGCGAAGCAAGGAGGGGTTTCATGGCCTCCCCTGAGTTGCTGGTGCTAAGGA
>LQNS02000228.1:7187948-7216965 GCA_001587735.2 Parhyale hawaiensis
CACATGGGCAACACGCCAGCACTCCGGAAAAGAGCCCAGCCGCAACATTCGACGGAACACGGAAGCAAGCGGGGCTGCGAGCACACCAGCCACCCTCCGAAGAAAGAAAGGAAACATATCCGATGGATGTTGTTATTGAAGTCATTGGACGAATGAAGAAAGAGGGTCGACGAGTGTACTTGATTTTTTTTTTGGATATTGAGAAAGCGTATGATGAAGTAAAAATATGGCTAGCTAATTATATATATATATTTTTACAATGGTCACATATAGGTCAACTCACTAGACTCCCTGCAAAAAAAAAAAAAAAAAAAATATTAACATTTGCTCAACTTCTGCTACTCCTTTCTTTTGGCCATCGCTATATGCGCATATGCCAAATAATTTATTAGATTTATTTATTTATTATTAGATGTTTACTGGGCATTTCTTTAGAAATCGAGATACCACGAATTTTAGATGCTTCTGTTATACAAAATGAAACTGTTATCCACCTCGAACTCAGAGTAAAATTTACAAATATCATCCAAATTAAACGATTACTCTGGTATGACTAAAACCTCTTTATATTGTAAATTCGCAATTATTGAACATTTTTCTTACTTTCCCAAAAAATACTGGATCGATTTTCATCGTTTTTGCACCCATGCATGGGAGTAATAATATCATGACTCTGTTTGTACCAGATATTTATTTTATTTAGATTGATTTGTCTAGACCATTAGCTTAGCCCTTATAAGCTTGTCAGGGTTGGCTATAAAGGGTAAAAAAAATTAAATCCCACTACATAATAACTTTTTATTTAAGAATATATGAAAAATTATATACCTTATACCAGCTTGACTGTTCGAGGGCAATCCTTGAAAATCGAATTAAACTGGAGGAGCCGCGCGCCTGACTGAAGTGCCTGATAGGTCAACAGCGACGGCGCCTGGGAGGGTGGAGTGGTGTGAGGCTTGGGGTCTTGAACCCCCAACAAATAGCCAACACCTTATATTGCTACCGTATGACCAACTTACATCTATGTGTGCATTGTGAAGTGCCTTCACATTTTACTCCAGTCCCCCTATTGCAAATTTCGGGGCACCGCCCCTGTGAATCAAGTCGTCTTGCAGCTTCGAACTTTTGAATCGAATTTCAGCTAGCGATTACCCTTGAGACCTTCAGGAACTCATTGTTGATCTTCAATGCCAAGTTTTCCGTCTGCTCAAGATAAAAGATTTACTTAAAAGCTATGCCACTTGTATCGTTCCTGTCTGAAGTTCCCAAAAAGTTAAGCCTCCAAGTCTGAATTTCACTGGCTAATCGGAGGCGTTCTCAGCTGATTAGCTTCGCCTTGTCCAGCACATTATTCTTTAAGCGCTAAACTCGCAAACGTGAAAGGATCGATCGTGTGCTGTATCAGACCTTACGACACACCGATTACGTATGAAACAGCCTCAGTCCTGCCGGTGTAAATATGATGCCCTCTCAGGGGCAATCGGTTTGCAACTGAAACTCAGTTCAAAGCGATGTATCGAACGTCCCTGAACCAAGAGATTGCAGTTCCAGAGATGCTAGAACCAATATAATTATATTGCTAGAACCAATATAACCAATATAAGTTAGAACCAATATATAAGCTCATCTCTCTCAATGTGAATGAATCGAAACAGATTTCGTATCTACGTAGTCACAGCGGCCTCCAGTTTGTGTGTGCGGTTGGTACACCTGGAGGAGTTTGCGCTGCCCCGGTTTGAGGAAAACGCCCAAATCTTGTCCAAAGAATAAATGCAGTGATTGCAATCAAGCACAAGTGAAGCTCAGTAAGATACGGAGTTTCTAGTGAGGGACTTTTAAATGGCAAGGACACTTTGCTGGTAAAATGGGTATAATATCTATTGTATATTAAAATGTTACTAATTTGTATAAGATATTTACCGACTGTAAGTTCCATCTACTGACAGAGCGAAGTGCCTACTATGGATGATAATTAAGATGCAAACAGAAAGTCGAAATTTTTTATTTTATTACTTTCGATGCACTACTTGATTGTCAACTGTTATATTTCGTTGTTCCTCTTATTTTTTATAAATGAGATACAAACATTCGTTTCTATGAACTCGCTATTAGAGTTGTACTTAGTTCTTGGGACTCGGTTTACATAAGCAGTGCTACAATTATTAGTGCCGATATTGTAAGCAGCCTACCTGAGTTACAGGCTTAATATATGTGCGCTAAGAAGCTACGTTAGGCGACTAGGCCTATACACAGTAGGGCGGAGCGAAAAAGCGGGATTTTGCAGCTTTTTTTGAAATGTGACGTCTAATAGTAAAATTATGTTGCCAAAGAGCCTCGAAACAATCATGTTAAAATTTTAGAAGAGTAGATGAATATTTTGAGGTGCCCCACAAATATAAAATTTTGTAAAATTTCAAAAATGCAATTATCTATATATTATAATTATAAACAGTGAAGCTTCATCGAATACCAAAAGTTTTGTAATAAAACATAATATTAATAACATACTCAACTCTACAAGGTCTATTCACGCTTCTTCAGGTGGTATCATGATAATAACATGTTTATGTTTTCTAGCAAATTTCATTGATTTTTTAATTACTGTAATAGAGCTTATAGCACGTTCTTTAGTTTCGTGTAGTTGCTTATAATTGTGTAATCAACTTTAAAAATATATATAAATGAATGTTTTGACCATCCAGCACTTTATTTAATTCCAAAATATTAATGAAAACACTTTAAATTCAAAATTTTCATCAATCTTGGGGCACCTCAAGATGGTATATTTTTGGAAAAACTTTTCAACATAATAATTCCTATTCAAAATGGCAACAGAATCACACTATTGGAAAAATATTTCGAAAGTTTGTTTTTTCGCTCCACCTTACTACAAAGGTACGGCAAATCCCATATTTCGCCCAATCTTCACCTGTCAATATGTTGCTATCACTAATTTATATTCATAACTTTGGTATCATAGTCGACAGAACTAAAAATTTTGATGCTGATGCCAACCTTGCATGTTCATGATTCGTAAAAATACGGCAGTTTGTTGAATTTGTAAGAATTTAAACAGGACAATTTTTTAGGGAATTTTCCTGTGTTCTAGTTGAACCAAGCCTACCCTGGCCAAGCCTAACCTCTTCTTAACAAACCTAACCTAGCAATACTCTGAGATAGAATACATATTACATCGTACCGACTTACCTTTCCTTTTCTTGAGCACCCACTCAAAAATCAATCCATCGATGCCCGTGAATGATCGTCAACAAATTTGCTAGTATCTCTTACGTATCTCTTTGAGCAAACACTGTACGGCACTACGGTCTTATCTGTGACATGCTAACGATATTAGACAACTGTCTATATATGCACCGGCACGCCATTCTGACTATGTATGTTTAACACTTTTTTTTTTCTTAATATCCAATCGCAAAGTTCTTTCCCATGCAGCTGGTCTCTATTGGTTGCAGCTAGACCGCTCTTTTATTTTGTAAAGGAAATCAAGATGAAACTCTTAAAAACTTGAATTTCATCTTGATTTTTTGTAGGAATAGTATTCTTCGAAACTTCTTTCATTGTAGGATACTGGGCAGTTTATGGCTAAGGCTTTTACCGAGAGTGCCTGTGCTGTGTAGGACTGAGAATAGCGTCTAAATTATTAGACCGTAAAATGAAGAGAACTAAGGACCCATGACGGGCTCAGGCATTAATACCGCAGGCGACCTTCAGCCACTAGGCAAACCTCCGCCCCCGCTGCGCTGCGTCGAAAACGACGTCGACGTCCTATTTGTTATTCTTTTAAGCCATCTTCCATTTGCCAGTTTGAAGGGTAATGTTTTATGAGCTTAATTTTCTCTTAAATTGAAAAAAACAAGTCCATATTTTCTTGCAAAAATTTGATACCTAGTGCTGGTCAAATCATTTGTGATGAATTAAATAAAATCGATTGGAAATAACTGCTAACCGGATTACGAAACCCTCATTTGTATTCGCACCGACTGAGCCATAAGGCCGGTCCACAATACACATGTTAATTAGCTTTTATTATTTTTTCTGCTCTACATTCTCATCTCACAGCGTTCGAATACTATGTTGTGTTTGTTTAAACAAGACAAAAGTATACGACGTATTGAGTTTTTATTTACTCCAAACTTGATGTGACATTCGACTCTTTGCCAGTGACATTTGCTACGCAAGCTAACTGGATGGTAGTCACTTTAGAATATCCTCAATGGTATATATATATATATAGATAGATAGACAGATAGATAGATAGATATGTACAGTGTATAAACCTAAGGATAAATAATTATATTAACAAAAAGTGTCAACATAAAAAACCGTTAACGTTTCGGGATTAGTCTCATCTTCAGAACTAAAAATAACTAGTTTACTAGTTTTAGGCTTTCACATCCTTCTTTTTCGTTATTTTTAGTTCTGAAGATGGGAACTTAATCCCGAAACGTTAACTTTTTTACGTCTACAATTTTTATTCAGTACAGTGTATTGTACACTGTCGTGCTTACATGGACATGGCGAAACATTAGGTTGCTTTGAAGTATGAAGGGAACAGCAGGCCTTTACGTGTGAAATTTCAGTGTCACCAAGAGCCGTCTGAAGGTGCGGTAACGGGGCAAATTCTCATTACTCCATTTGATAGACTTAGAGAATAAGCTAATGTTCATTAATACTGTATCAACTGCACCCTCTTCATTTCATAGCAATAATAAATTGATTTTTTACGAAGATTACTACGGTGCGTTTGTACCGTCATCTTTGTGTCTGGATTAAAATGAAGTCACCTCTCAAAATTTCTTTTTGTATCTTTCGTTATTGTTATTTATAATGACATAGAAACTTGTTTTAATGAGCAATGATGCGCACGTTAGCTTCTCAGGCACATCCACTAAAGGAAAAATTGCTGCCGTGGATGCGAGCTTAACACGTACTAATCCATGTTTTCTTGAGCCCTGAATTTGAATGCATCTTTTCACAGCTCGAAGGCTTTCATGCTAGATGAAAAGTACATGTCATGAAATTACCTTGATACATCATATGCTCATATTTTCTTGCTTTCACGACTTTGTCGCCGACCATGATACTACCCATTTATAATATTTTGTAAATAATGAAAACGTGATTGATATATTTTACTGTTGGGCATCAGGAGCTAAAATATGGATCATATTACGCATTGGAGGTCTGTATTCGGTTCTGTGCATTTACTTATCGCTATACGTGACGTAAACGCCAAAGGGAATCCAATGGCATTTGAACTTTGTTCGCCAATGTCCGCCTGTATCCATTCGACTTAGGTTGCGAATATGTAATGTTGCAAGACCACTCCTGAGTAGCAAATGTAATATATGTATATGATACATTTATCAGCTTTGAGAAACTTAAAAAATTGCTTTCTCAGAGGCTAAAAGTTATTAAGAACGGTGAAGAACTCATAATTCTATATGTCATCAGACCCATCATTCATTATATGAAAGCCGATGTGTTGCATGAACTCACGAAATTTTTGAGTGATCTAAACTGTTGAGTAAAACTAACTAGATTTTGCAACTAGCCGGCCGTCCTTTTCGTTCGACACGTTTTAATTATCTTGTTTATTTTCGAATGTTGTAGTTTTAGGTTCAGCTTCATACAGCTGGGCAATTAGAATCGATTGCTCACTGTCTAGCTGAAAATGATAGACTGACGAATCAATAGTGACAATAGTCAATGAAGAACAATTATTCTGTTCAACTGAGTATGACGTGAGATATATCACTGACTTGGAGTTTTTTACAACCAAGCCCGAAAATTGGGCTAGTATCTGGAAGAATTTTAGCAGAAGCACTAGTACATTCCACTTGTGAGTGCAAACTACATATTTAGTGGCTAATATTTTACAGTATTTTCTTCAGCGTCGTCATGCTCTGCTGACGACAGAAGTTTAGTGAGATTCTCCTTATGTGGATGAGCGTCTTCTTCTTTCAGTTTATGAGTTAACTTATGGAAACGCACCTGAAGTTATTTGTCAGGCATATTAAGTATATCGTAGTATTTACAGCTACAGGTATGCATAGTCTCTATGCAACAATTTATTTATACATGCAGAAAATTGCCGCGATGTAATGAACTAATTAAATTGCGCAAGTGCATTTCACTGATAACCATTAACAGCATTAGCGGAAGAAAGCATCTCTATAAACTGTACGTTGTGCCCAGGCACGGCCACCAATATAACAGGTAATATCAATGTTTCTAATAAATTTATCTTGAATATGCTAATATATACAGTATATGATAGCGCTTGGAGACGTAGGCTTTTCTAATAATGAATAATGACTCTTCATGAATTATGGTCAAGTTTCTTTAATAAGCAAACTATCTTGTAATATCCGGTGCGAAGCCTCAACGTTGGAGCTGCATCCCGTTAATCTGCGTTTCATTGTTTTCTGTGTTATGGAGCAAAATAACCGTCGGTCCTCAGTCGGTAAATAGGAAGTAATATAAACGGAGAACCAAAGAAGCATACGAAAAAACACTGATCATCAAATGACTCTGAATGTAGCGGGTGAGCTCGCTGGTCGTTTCCCCGCATATGATTCATATTGTGATTCCTAAATGCTTGCCTATTTTAGGATATAGTCAGGGAGTAATAATACTTCGTTCTATAAGACAAACATAGAGAGAGCACATGAATGTTGGTAATTAAAAAATTTATTATGCATGATTCTCAGTTAGCGGAAGATATAGCTGTTGGGTAAGTGAAAACGCTATTGGTCGCGCGTTCTTCATCACTCGTGAACGAAGTGAGAGTAGTGAAATGTTTTCGTTGAAGATTTAAGTATACATATTTATTTGTCCACCCAAAACGAGTAGGAGTTGAACAATGCTCATAATTTTTTGCAGGGAGTCAGGTGGGTTGCCCTAGATGTGAAAAATGCCAAAACTATAGAGTAAGCTGACCATCAAAAATTACGGCGTTGAAATTTGCCCCCAACGCAGATGATGATCTTACTCCCTGGGCGTTCTACATACTTTTTCATATGCTAGTTCGGCTCTCTTGTTGTTTTTACTTCCTGGAATAAAGTGTAGCTAGGTCTAGTTCAATTGGCTCATCAAGATTGACCTAAGCTAACAATCCAACTCTTCTGAAGCTTGAAACAAGAGCGCATGTTCTCGAAATTGGCTCGTAATATTTTTTTTTGTTATTATCAACTCAAGTACGCTTGAGACAGCTGGAAGCTCCATTTTAGGGAGCATGATTGAGTCTCTGGCTAAGTCATGAGTAACTGATTCACGGTTTACGAATAAACTTTATTTTAACGAGGTTTCAGACGAGAGGACTTGGCTTAGAATTTAGATAGACTTCGACGAGCCCCTTCGAAAGAGTCCAACGTTGTACGTGATTGAAAGTGTTGACAACGTCGCAACTCTAGGCGACCCCTATACAAGGTTTGCAGAATAGAGCATAATAAGCATCTATATATCATGTGAATACTTCCAATCTTGATGGATGTAGCACTACACATTATTTCTCCATTTTCAGGTATTCGAAGCATAAGCAGAAAGTGAGTCTTACATATTACAATTTGGCTGAGTGACGTTAACATAAGAAACAAAAATTTGGCAGCTTGTTTTGTAAACAGTCATCCGTGGGGCAACTGCTCAAGGTCGTCAAATGGCATTTGAACTCTGTTCGCCGAGGCTCAAACGCGTTCTTTCCACTAAGCTTCACAGTTGTGCTGAGCTGCAGTTAAGATCTTTCTGTACACAAATGCAGCTAGTCGGTTTTCGTTTTTGTTTTCCTTCTGCTTTTTAAAGCTGAGAAATTTATATCCTGAGCTCGCTGTCGAGCCAAAAATTATTTTCAGACAGCAATAATAAATGTAATTTCTTATCACTAGCATGACTTAACATGTTTGAGTAGAAGCCTGTACACACGTTAGTTTAAAGAACGAATTTCCTCAGCTAATCATCCGAACATTTGTTGAGCGATCGTAGAAACAGCTTCCTTTACTCAGAAAGTGCCGTCAGTTAAGCTTCGGACATTTTTTCAGACTTGGATGAAATTATAACTCGAAATTCATTGCAAGTGTGCGCTACTTAGGTGGACACAGCAACGCATTCGGATGCGGAGATGACGAAACGTGTTTTTTGACTAGCGTGTGCACAGGCCTTTAGAGCCGAGCTTACACGATGATCAAATGAACGAGTTCCCTCCGTTCCGGGTCCAAATGCGTTGCTGTGTACACTATGAATGAACAAAAATGGACAGCTTTCCGAGTTCAAATTCCTTGTAGATTTGAAAAAATATCAGGGATTTATTATCACAAATGCTGAGAAAACTGGCCTTCAAAGGCGAACATTTTACACCCATTTCTTGCTACACACACAGTTGTCTTTCCAAGGGCACTGCACAGCATTCGGAGGATTGCATGGTTGAGGAAATTCGTTCATTTGTCCATCGAGTGAGCCCGCTTTAATAAGACATAGTAATTTCTTTAGTATTATTATATACAGGCCTATGTGAGAACCTATTACTATCATAGAGCGTTGCACAAATTGTAGGTTGTGAAGTACGATAGTTCAGGGAGTTTTTACCCCTAATTTAAAAGGCTCATTCCTATAATGTATTACACTAATTTGCTGAACATGTATTGTACTAGTATTATTGTTTGAATACCTTCCTACGGGGAGAAATAAAGGATCTAAATTTAAATTCTGATAATGATTGGAATTTAATCAGCTTCTCCGACCGTGCACTACTGTAGGGCGGCCTCTATCGGCTGCACGAACCAGTGCATGTGAATTTTCCCCTTGGGGCATGCGGTCAAGTTACCTTTACCCTTCCCTTTAATTATCCGAAGGTTGTGTCAAGCCCTCAAAATCACAACTGCGTTTCTGCAAATACTGTCAAATACTACTTGTGCACTTATGCATTAGTTTCAAATAGATTAAAATCCTCAAGAAATCCATTCCCGCCTTATTCCGTATTAATTTGATAGACGTCTAGTTTTTTTTTACAAACATCACGTTTCTGGTATGTTTACAAAATCACTCACCGTTCTTGTGCTTTTCAGTGATCACGATGATCATGACCACGGTGATGCTGATCACGAATGTGGCGACAAAAAGATCGCTTTTGACTCCTCAAGGAATAAAAACGAGAATAGACCTTCCAGTAACAGCGATTGCAGCCCAGACCAAGCAGACAGTGGATCTTGGCGTCTGCCTCTCACAGATCCATCTCTATACCTAAAGCTCTATTATTTTATGGTTTAGAATTTGCTGAACGTCGAATTTATCTTCATAAATGAAAACTAAATTGGGCAGCATGGCATCTTCCAACAGGTTGACGACGTGTTGAATGTGCAGCATTTTGCACTGTGTATATTACTTTCTCCTTTTTGATAAAGGGATACGATTGTGCTCCAATCACCAACCATGTTTTTCTTTAGTTTTAATAAATTCATACTTTTAAATGTAACTAGACGACCCGTGACCCGTTGGGTCGTCATCACGATTGTCTTGTCTGCCTTTCGTGCCCATTTTGCTTCTTTCTCACCTGTAACTCATACCTACTGATCTTTCTTCCATCCGTTCTTCTTTCCCAACTTGCTGTTNGTATGAATACCTTCCTACGGGGAGAAATAAAGGATCTAAATTTAAATTCTGATAATGATTGGAATTTAATCAGCTTCTCCGACCGTGCACTACTGTAGGGCGGCCTCTATCGGCTGCACGAACAAGTGCATGTGAATTTGCCCCTTTGGGCTTGCGGTCAAGTTAACTTTACCCTTCCCTTTAATTATCCGAAGGTTGTGTTAAGCCCTCAAAATCACAACTGCGTTTCTGCAAATACTGTCAAATACTACTTCTTCACTTATGCGTTAGTTTCAAAAAGGTTAAAATCCTCAAGAAATCCATTCCCGCTTTATTCCGTATTAATTTGAGAGACGTCTATTTTTTTACAAACAAACATGACGTTTCTGGTGTGTTTACAAAATCACTCACCGTTCTTGTGCTTTTCACTGATCACGATGATCATGATCACGGTCATGCTGATCACGAATGTGGCCACGAAAAGATTGCTTTTGACTCTTGAAGGAGTAAAAACGAGAGTAGACCTTCCAGTAACAGCGATTGCAGCCCAGACCAAGCAGACAGTGGATCTTGGCGTCTGCCTCCCACTGATCTATCTCTATACCTAAATTTCTATAATTTTGCGGTTTAGAATTAGCTGAACGTCGAATTTATCTTCATTAATGAAAATCAAATTGGACAGCATGGCATCATACAAGAGGTTGACGACGTGTTGACTTTTGTCAAATCTCATACGTTCATCAGTGGTTCAAGTTTGTTTCTTTTCTGCATTTTGTAAGTATATAACTTGCGATCTTTTAGGAGTTCGAACGGACTATTATCTTCCCCGAGCTGAATGATTATATATTTTCCTGCAACGTTTTCATGACTCTCTCCAAGCTGTTTCACGATGAATGTGCAGCATTTTGCACTGTGCAAATTACTTTCTCCTTTTTGATAAAGGGATGTGATTGTGTTCTTATCCACAACCATGTTTTACTTTAGTTTTAATACATTCTCACTTTTAAATGTAATGTAGGCATGATTAGGTATAAATTAAAGTAAAAATTGATGACTTGGTTTGGAAACAAACACTTTTAACTTTCCCTCAACATTGCGTTGCCATAATTACGGCGGACCCTAGCTAGCTGTATAATGTTAGATCAAGTTAGGCATGGGTATTTAGAAAAACGTTCCAATCGTCGGGTAAGGTTAGGTAGGCAAGATCTGTTTTTTTTAGAAAACAAAAAAACGAAAACATCAATTTTGGGCTCTTGGTGACGTATAGTTAGGTTATGTAAGGCTAGGTTAAGTCTGAATCGGCAGGGTTGCGTTAGGTTTGGTTCTATTTACCTTTCTCATTTCAGTAATTGTTTTGATCGCGTAATGCTCCAGCGGCAATTAACATCCCACTGCTTCACACGACCGACGATACCCTGACTCAAAACTTCCTTGCTCACTCGCGGGCTCGTCGTTCTCATGACTCACCCCAGCCGTTGGCTCGGCGCCGTCTCCACGCCCTCGTCCTGCCTGCCACGAGAACTTTTTGCAACCTTTCCATGAGCCTCGGGTGACGTGCACGCCTTGCCCCCGCGAGGTGCTGGCTCAGACGCGCAGGGCGTTCACCATGATCGTGCAACTGCAGTACAAAAATGATTCATAATCCTGTACTTCCAAAAGAAACAGTGTGGTCCTGTTTGACAATACGTAGTTCTATTGCTAAGAAGATTGAAGTATAATGTAGACAGTATAAGAGCAAGGCATAGCGTTTAAGTAAGTAAAGATAAGGGTTGAATCAACTTCATCGTACCCCGTTCTGGGAAACTCACACCCACTGTTCTTGCTGCGGATGTACGTCAACTGGCTCAAAAGGAGTGTACGGCTGCAGTCGACTACAGATCGTCAACGGGCTATGGTGCCATCGACGGAAGGCTCTTATGCAAGGATCCGCAACCCCTGCCATTCTCATTACTGTGAAGGGTAGATATCAAATGCTGGGTCAGCACATCAAGAGCTGCATGAGCCCACGTGCCTGCATTCGGCATTCGAACCTGCAACGTTCAGTGTCATGAACTCAGTACTCTAGGGTGCCGCAACAGCAGATATAGTAATAGAGATGATAGAGCTGTGGCCTGCATTGACATTATTTCACAGCAACTAATTCATCATATTGTTCTGATGGGATGCATGAAGATTATTACGTTATTTTAAGGTTGCCGGTCATAATAAATGTAAAAATAGCGGTTTCACGACATTTTGAAATATCCATTAAACTAATATGTGTTGAGGACGGATGATTGAAGATAATGGTATGAAAAATATTTTATGTTAAATTTTCCTTTGTTGAAGGAATCATGTGTTTGAGGTTAAAGTTGGAGATTAAACGCGTAAAGTGCATCGAATTTCGGGAGCAATATGGAACCGCAAAGCAGTAGGTATAGGTGCAACTGTAGCATCGATATAATGGTATGTTTTAAATATAACTCCCCACGTAAACCGAGACTTTCAGATTACTATTCTGGTAGATATTGATGTGCTGAACCCGAATTTATAGATCAGAGCCGTCGGAAATAAGTAGTTTTGGAGACATTGATGTAATTCCTGATATCAGTACTCTAGCGCAGTTAGTAATCGTTCAATGGAACAATTGTATCACATGAATGAATTTTCTAAAAAAATGCATAAAAAACTCAAAATCATCATATAAATAAACTTTTCTATTTGGTAACGTAGTATTAAAGCAAAAGTATCTGCACAATACACAAAATCAAACAATTGCGCTCTCAAATGAAGGAAATATCGCTGTTATGTCGCTCGATCGGCTGCGCAGTGTTTACAGTGTTTACTGTCTACGTCATGGACGCAAGAAAGTACAGACGCACAACTCCACAGACGAAAGAAATGTTGACGATTAAAGTTGATCGAACCGTGAATTTTATATCCAATGATGCATTATTTCTGAAGGTTAGGAGCGTAGGACTCGTTCTGCTAATGACATCGCGGTTGGGTAAACATTTATAGACGAAAATGGCGTGCAGAAGTGACTACAAATAGTGAGTTAATGCTAATTCAATACATCACATATTTTCAAAACTACGCATTTTCGACGGTTGTGACCTATAAATTCGTGTTCAGCTCATTTATATTTATCAGATTAATGGTCTAAAATTGTGGGATTCCGGTACGGGAGCTCTATTTCCGAAAAAAAAACAGTTATATGTGATAGGTGAAGGTAATAATACCATCAAATAATAACCGCTTGTTCGGAAATAGAGTTATTTCGGCAATTGGGTAATGACCCTAATAGTTAACGGATCCGTAGACGGCAGCCGTACTATACTCCTCTGGGGCCATGCAGTTTGCCCATATCTGCAGCACGAACCAGTGCGTGTGGGTTTCCCAGTGGAGGGTGCGGTCAAATTGACTTTACATTCACTTTCATATGTTTACTACAACGCGTCCCAGTTCACCCCTTTAAGGCTAGCTGTTATATATTACTTGCAGGAAGATTTCTATTTACACGGCTTCATTTTTACATGTATCTCATACAGAGCAAATGTTAGTTACAGAGCACCTCTTCAGGTTCTTCTACTTGTATGAGCCGTGAGTGCACACGCAAACTTTTACAAGCAGAACAACACTAAGCATTTACCCAAACCGGATTGGTTCGTTATATTGCCGTCGTACACTAATTATGTATCGGTATTTTCTCCGCCCTCTTCACCGGCACAGGCGAATGTAGACGCGTTTTGCTCAATATGTCCTCTTATTTTGCATTTTGCAGTCCGAATTATGTTAAGAGAACAGTATCTACAGTAAAATTTTTCAAAAGGAGACTTTTTGAAATCGACCAATCTTCTGAAGCAGAGATTTCCCGACACGGAGAAGATCCAAAAGTGGGTACCCAGCATGCAGTGTCATTTGTAGGGAACTGTGATAATATCTGACGTCACATGGAGTGATTAGTAGCATAATGTAGTACAAAAAGTCCCTGATTTACGCCACTCCTTTTTTACGTAATCTTCTCAATTTTTTTGAAAGTTATTACTTTCACTCACTCTGTATGCGCTTTCCTGATTCAAGAGCACATACGTCGAGTACTCTGCAGTAACAATTTTCAACTCAAAGAAAAATTTAAAATTTCATACTACATGGGTGGCCTAAAACGAGGATTTCTGTAATACTTAATTGACAGTCTATATACTTACTGACACTACACTGCAGTACAACTTCACAGTTTGCTATGGTGTTAGCTAAAGAAAAATATTTTATGAACGAAGCGGTTGGAGTTCAGCTATAGAACTTTTGATATCGAAACTGGAAAAATAGGTTTGTTTATGCTTTTGGAGTATTACTGTGTCTATGTAAAAAAAAAAACAAAAACTATAATGAGGTAAAAAGGAGCCACAGACTGTGCAGGGAAGACATGAAGTCCACATAAACAAAAGACACATAGTATGATAATAAATTTATGACAATATATAAAATGAACTGCTAAATAAAGAATGACTGGGAAGAGACGAACACTTGAATGCATTAACCCAAAATATCTCGAAGCATATTTGCTGTTTCCCTAAAGATCTTGTGCTATCATGCGTCTGGTAATCTATTTCTATCATTGTCAAATTTGTAAAATGTATTAATATGCATAGCCCCCAAATTCATAACCCTGAAGTTACAATTAGTTGAAATGCAATTCAGTTGAAGCGTGCAATGTTAGATAAAGTATATCTACAGGTACATATAATAATGCATACATGGCTTTGTTGTGACTATGTTCATTTTTCAAGTTTTACAGCGAAGGTGACGGCAGTGCAGAATTTATGGAAAGAATAGTACGAATATCGCCGTGTCAATTTGTATCTTGTCTCAGCTGTGGAACGGCAAATATTTGCCATAGAAAAGTGAGTTTAAGACGTCAACGAACAATAACCGCTTAATCACTTCTTATTTTCCTCTTTTCCAAGAAAATGTAGAACAGGGTATATGAAAACCAAGGCAACAATATTATCGCCAAAGTTCGTGCTTCTCCAGATCTCCAGCAACCTCCGTGTCCCCTTTTTTTGCCTTATCTGCGACATATCCCGTAGAGGGAAGTGCATGGGTAATAAATCTGATGAAGAAGTCGGACTTGCTTTCCGAGATGCCTTGTCCTTAGACGGCTATGGGGAGACATCGTGTGCATCGCAGGGGTGCTGACTTTGGTGGATGTAGGATGAGAGATGATGACAGAGCTGGAAAATGTTAAAAAGACGGCGGGGAAAATGGTACAAGAGATGGCTCTCAGATACTTCTTTGCTTTTCATATTAAATATCAGTTTTCATTGAAAAAACAAAAACAGGGTCTGAAACGGGACCAAATCGTCCTATATACACAGAAAAGTGTTAAATTCACGCGACGAAACTACGCTAAGATAGTGAATATTGTTGTAATATAACCCTTGATGAAAATTATCGAGTACGTAAATTGAATCATGGATAGGATGATAACGTTACGAAATTGATCACAGTTGGGTAAACATAAAGTGGCCATGGTCTTGCCAATACGCGTTGATGATTGAATATTCAGTCAGCGGAATCAGTTAACGCGTTTAAAAGTCGTCTTGACATACATTGGGAGAGACACCCCCCACAGCTAAGGATTCCTCCTCCAGGAGTCGCACACTCTTAACGGCCAAAGCCTCCGAGGCTTCCTAAATCCGTCTTCTTCTCTCTTCCGCTCCAACTGCACTGTCTAACATNTTATTCCCATAGAGCGTGACAGGAAAGATATAAATATATAAATAAATAAATAAATAAATAAATAAATAAATAAATAAAAACACGACGTGAATTATTATATAGTAGATAGATAGATATAGGCATGATTAAGTATAAATTAAAGTAAAAATTGATGACTTGGTTTGGAAACAAACACTTTTAAAATTCCCTCAAAATTGTGTTCCCATAATTACGGCGGACCCAGTATAATGTTAGATCAAGTTAAGCATAGTTAGGTTATGTAAGGCTAGGTTAAGCTTGAATGGGCTGGGTTACGTTAGCTTTGGTTCTATTTACCTTTCTCATTTCAGTAATTGTTCTGACCGCCTAATGCTAAAGCGGCAATTAACATCCCACTGCTTCACACTACCGACGATACTTAGACTCAAAAGTTCTTTGCTCACTCGCGGGCTCTTGGATCTCATGACTCACCCCGGCCGTTGGTTCGGCGCCGTCTCCACGCCCTCGTCCTGCCTGCCACGAGAACTTTTTGCAACCTTTCCATGAGCCTCGGGTTACGTGCACGCCTTGCCCCCGCGAGGTGCTGGCTCAGACGCGCAGGGCGTTCACCACGACCGTGCAACTGCAATACAGCAATGATTCATTATCCTTTAGATCCACAGGAGACAGTGCGGTCCCGTTTGTCAATACGTAGTTCTATTGCTAATAGCGTTTGAGTAAGTAAAGATAAGGGTTAAATAAACTTCATCGCACCTCGCCCTGGGAAACCCACACGCACTATTCTTGCAGCAGATGTACGTCAACTGGCTCCAGAGGAGTGTACGGCTGCAGTCAACTAAAGATCGTCAACGGGCTACGGTGCCATTGACGGAATGCTCTTATACAAGAACCCGCACCCCTAGCATTCTGATTATTGTGAAGGGTAGATATCTAATGCTGGGTCAGCACATCAAGAGCTGTAAGAGCCCATTCGAACCTGCAACGTTCAGTGTCATGAACTCAGTACTCTAGGGTGCCGCTACCGCAGATATGATAATAGAGATGATAGAGCTGTGGCCTGCATTGACATTATTTCACAGCAACTAATTCATCATATTGTTCTGATGGGATGCATGAAGAGTATTACGTTATTTTAAGGGTGCCGGTCATAATAAAGGTAAAAATGGCGGTATTACTACTTTTAAGTATCTATTAAACTGATAAATGTAGAGGACGGTTGTTTGAAGATAATGGTATGAAAAATATGTTATGTTAAATCTTCCTTTGGTGAAGGAATCATGTGTCTGAGGCCAAGGTTGGAGGTTGAACGCTCTCGAAGCCACTGCAGTATTCTAACGGCCTCTTCATAACTTAGGGCGTCACTACTGCGTTTACATCTATACTGCGTTAAAATTCCTTCACAAATTACAATGAGTAAAGTGCATCGAATTTCGAGAGCAATATGGAACCACAAAGCAGTAGGTGCAACTGTTGCATGTATATAATGGTATTTTTTAAATATTACTCCCCACTTTAAAACCCGAGAATTTCAGATCACTATTCTGGCAGATATTGATGTGCTGAACACAAATTTATAGGTAAGGCCCTTGGAAAATGAGTAGTTTTAGAGATACTGATGTATCTACTCATATCAGTACTCTAGCGCAATTATAGTAATCGTTCAATTAACCGATTAAATTACTTGAATGAATTTTAAGAAAAACTACATAAAAAGCTCTAAATCATCACAAAAATAAACTTTTCCATTTGGTAACGTAGTATATTAAAGCAAAAGTATCTGCACAATACACAAAATCAAACAATTGCGCTGTCAAATGAATGAAACATCGCCGTTGCACAAGAAAGTACAGACGCACAACTCCACAGACGAAAGAAAGAACTGTTGACGATTAAACATCATTAAACCGTGAATTTTATATCCAATGATGCATTATTTCTTAAGATTAGGAGTGTTGGACTCGTTCTGCTAATGACATCGCGGTGGGGTAAACATTCAGAGAGGAAAATGGCGCGCAGAAGTGACTAACAATACTGATTTAATGCTCAATGCTAATTTTAATACATCAGTATTTCTAAAGCTACACATTTTCGACGGATGTGGCCTATAAATTCGTGTTTAGCTCATTAATATTTATTAGATAAATGGTCTAAAATGGCGGTATTCCGGTATGGAGGGTGTAATAATAAAAGTTTATCGATTTATGGGAATTACCCAATTGCCGGACTAACTCTATTTCCGAACAAACAGTTGTAGTAACAGTAATAATCCCATCAAATAATAACTGTTTGTTTGAAAATAGAGTTATTTCGGCAATTGGGTAATTGCCCTAATAGTTAACGGATCCGTAGACTGCAGCCGTACTATACTCCTCTGGGGCCTGTTGGCCCATATCTGCAGCACGAAACAGTGCGTGCGGGTTTCCCAGTGGAGGGTACGGTCAAGTTGATTTTACATTTACCTTCACATGTTTACTACAACGCGTCCCAGTTCGCCCCCTTAAGACTAGCTGCTATGTACTTGCAGGAAGATTTTTATTTACCTGGCGTCATTTTTACGTATATCTCATACAGAGCAAATCTTAGTTACGGAGCACCTCTTCCGGTTCTTCTACTTGTATGAGCCCTGAGTGCACACGCAAAGTTTTACAAACAGAATAGCACTAAGCATTTACCCAAATCGGATTGGTTCGTTATATTGCCGTCGTACACTAATTATGTATCGTATTTTCTTCGACCTCTCCACCGGCACAGGCGAATGTAGACGTGTTGTGCTCAACATGACTTCTTCTTTTGTATTTTGCAGTCCAAATTATGTTAAGAGAAGAGTATTTACCGCAAAACTCTTTAAAAGGAGACTTTTTGAAATTGACCAATCTTCTGAAGCAGAGATTTCCCGACACGGAGAAGATCCAAAATTGGGTACCCAGCATGCAGAGTCATCAGTAGGGAACTGTGATAATATCTGACGTCATATGGAGTGACTAGTAGCATAATGTAGTACAAAAAGTCTTTGATTTACGCCACTCCTTTTTTACGTAATTTTCTCAATTTGTTTGCAAATTATTACTTTCAAGCACTCTACATGCGCTTTCCTGATTCAAGAGCACATACGTCGAGTACACTACAGTAACAATTTTCAACTCAAAGAAAAATTTAAAATTTCATACTGCAAGGGTGGCCTAAAACGAGGATTTCTGTAATACTTAATTGGCAGTCTAAATACTTAAGCCGCGTCTACACGATGATCTTTTCAGCGATCACAAACACAAGAATCGATGATCAAAATCACAAACAAATTCGTCTACTTGTCCCAACGGCATCAAAAACAGAAGCCGCGATCAACTCAAGGTCACTAACCACAAATTCAGCATACCATTACTATTAATCGATATTCCACCCTCACATTAACCCAGTCTATAAATAACATCAACATCTACGACTAACCGCCCGATTTGAAATACATATGACCGTTTTTCATATGCTAAAAATTCATTCACTGGCATCCCCTCAAATGCAGACATGCACACGATAGAACAATAATTTCTCATTTTTTATTCATAAACTTATTTAATTTCTATAGCAATTCACCCTGAGTACATCCGTTTATTCCATTCAAACGGAACTCTTGCTCCATTGTAGCTTTTACTAGGACCTAATAAAAAAAAAGAAGGTACAGACGTAACTTGAGGAATACGCTACAGTTATCACTAATTGGTAACATATAGTTGCTAAATGCTTCCCGCCGTACAGAAGTTCGAATCAAACATAAACAAAATTCGCTATGCGGGTAAATTTAAATAAAAAGTGATGCTTTAATTACTATATAATAGATTTAAAATAGATACACCTATTTACAGAGTGAAATATAGTTTTCAAACTTTTTGTGATCGGGATTTTTGATCGTGATTTCCAGCACTGTCGGCGATCAAAGATCACGGACTTCGAAGGCTCGCCGCGTGTCTTTGGCGATCAAAATCTCTCCGCGATCACAAACTTCGACGAAAAAGATCGTCGTGTAGACGCGGCTTTACTGACACTACACTGCAGTTCAACTTCACAGTTGGCAATGGTGTTAGCTAATGGAAAATATTTCATTAACGAAGCGGTTGCAGTTCTGCTGTAGAACTTGTGAAATCGAAACTGGGAAAAATAGGTTTGTTTATGCTTTTGGAGTATTACTGTGTCTATGTTAAAAAACAGAAACCATAATGAGGTAAATAGGAGCCACAAACTGTGCAGGGAAGAAATGAAGTTCACATAAACAACAGACACATACTATGACAATAAATTTAAGACAATATATAAAATGAACTGCTAAATAAAGAATGACTGGGAAGAGACGAACACTTGAATGCATTAACCCAAATATCTCGGAGCATATTTGCTGTTTCCCTTGAGATCTTGTGCTATCATGCGTCTGGTAATCTATTTCTGTCATTGTCAAATTTGTAAAATGTATTAATATGCATAGCACTTCATAACCCTGAAGTTATAATTAGTTAAAATGCAATTCAGTTGAAGCGTGTAATGTTAGAAAAAGTATTTCTACAGGTACATATAATGCGAGAAATTTGGAAAAAAAATTGGTAATCCATTTAGTCTCTCGGAAATATGGTTCTAAAGCTGAAAGCTAAAATACTGATCCACAGCGACATGTGATGCATACATGGCTTTGTTGTGACTATGTTCATGGCTGAACTACGTTACGTTATATAGATCAGTCACGGCTATTCGCTTATTTTTCAAGTTTTACAGCGAAGGTGACGGCAGTGCAGAATTTATAGGAAGAATAGTGCGAATATCGTCGTATCAATAAGTATCTTGTCTCAGCTATGGAACGGCAAATATTTGCCATAGAAAAGTGAGTTTAAGACGTCAACGAACAATAATCACTTAATCACTTTTTATTTGCCTCCTTTCCAAGAAAATATTGAACAGGGTATATGAAAACCAAGGCAACAATATCATCGTCAAAGTTCGTGCTTCTCCAGATCTCCAGCAACCTTCGTGTCCCCTTTTTTCGCCCTATCTGCGACATATCCCCGTAGAGGGAAGTGCATGGGTAATAAATCTGATGAAGAAGTCGGACTTGCTTTCCGAGATGCCTTGTCCTTAGACGGCTGTAGGGAGACATCGTGTGCATCCCAGGGGGTGCTGACTTTGGTGGATGTAGGATGAGTGATGATGACAGAGCTGGAAAATGTTAAAAAGACGCCGGAGAAAAAGATACCTACATGAGATGGCTCTCTGATACTTCTTTGCTTTTCATATTAATTATCAGTTTTCATTGAAAAAACAGGGTCTGAAACGGGACCAAATTGTCCTATATACGCAGAAAAGTGTTAAATTCACGCGACAAAACTACGATAATGTAGTGAATATTGTTGTAATATCTATAACTCTTGGAGAAAAATATCGGGTACGTTAACTATATCATGAATAGGATGATACCAATACGAAATTGTACGCAGTAGAGTAAACATAAAGTGGAAATGGTCCTGCCAGTACGCGTTGATGATTGAGTATTCGCTCACCTTAAATGCGTAGCAACTTTTTCGCATAATTTTCAACAACGTACATTTTCGATATAGTTTGTCCTCCAGTAATTCAGTTCCGTTCTTGAGCGGCCTCAAATTCAAGTACACAAAAATTTTCGACAGTATCTGATAATTTCTTGGGAAGACCAGAGCTCCAACTACATAAAAGCACATACCAGTCACCAATAACTCCCTGGAACGACACCGACTCCAACTACACAGAAATATTCGACAGTCGCCCTGTACATCCCTTTTGAAAGACCCAACGTCCAAGTAAGTGCATAAGAGTCGCCAGTAAAGTGCATCAAGACAAAATTCTGAGATATCAGTCCGGTGAGTCAAGAAGTAAGCAAAACTGCAGATGGGATCAGCTGATCATGAGCTGGTCGCCTTAATTTGGCATCGGCGTGGCGGCTGAGGAGCCTCATGAAGGTGTGGCTCCCGTGCTGCTGTAGCAGCTATATGGTGACAGGGAGCACTGAACTGATCCATGGAGCTGTAAACAACATGTACAGGCTCTATGTCTAGAAGCCCTTATACCAGACTATTAACACGTGCTAAGTTTTGAACTACTTCTTAAATGCTAGAGTAGTCGCGGTGATAGCAATGAACTGGTCTATGGTGCTATACACAAGATGTCGACTCCATGTCTTAAAGGATAAGTCTTAGATAACTTTTAATTACTTCGTAATTACCTCCGCCAAGGAGGTCATGTTTTCGTCGTGTTTGTGTGTCTGTCTTTCTGTTTGTCTATTTGGCTGTTTGTCTGTCTGTCACCAAGATAACTCAAAAAGTTATGAACCGATTTGGATGAAATTTACAGGGATTGTTAGGTATGTATGAGGAACAGATGAATAACTTTTGGTAAAGATATGTCCATCCGTTTGTTTGTTTGTTTGTCTGCCTCATTTTCTTAATGCCATAACTCAAAAAGTTATGGATGGATTTTGATCAAATCAACATGAGGTGTTGAATAAACAACAAGGAGTAAATGACTAAATTTTGGTAATGATCCGTCTGTTCGTTTGTCACAGTTTTTAATTTTATGCTTGTTAGCACAATAACTCAAAAAGTAACGAATGAATCTTAATGAAATTTGTGGGGGTTGTTAGTAATGTTGAAAGACATAACTGATTAAATTTTGGTGCAGATCGGTTTGTTCTTCTGTATGTTTGACTCATGTTTGTTATAACGTTTGTTTGCAGTATAACTCAAAAAGTTATGAACGGATCTTCAAGAAAATTTCACAAGCTGTTATTACTATCAAAAGGCACAAATTATCAGATTTTGGAGCTTATACAAAGAAAGTCATGGTTTCAGAGCAAATTTGAATTTTTTGCTACCGTTGCCTCGCTTGGCTGAGGTACTATGCGCTCTCAGAGTACTCTAGTTTTTTCTTGTAAGTCTATGAAGCGGCATTTGAAATGACTATTTTGTCCACTTCAATGTTTCTTCTCTGTAAAAAGTTATCTATAGAGCTGAACCGTATAAAGAATCAGCAAATAATGCCATTTAAAGATTGGCCATAATCCTGAGATTGGCTAATCATTCGTTATACGAAATTCACAGCAGATACATGAACCCTCGTTTCACCAGCGTTTCCCGTTTCTATGCTCGTCCTTAAGAAGCTGTATACGACAAAAAATAGCTTAAATCACTCTTTAAGTATCGTGCAAATACTAGTACGTAGGTGTCTGAACTGCACTGTTAACGCTACGTGGCTTGAGATAGAGGTAGACATTTTCAGCACTTTCTGGCGGTATGTCATCAAGTTAACGCTATTACCTAATGCAATCCACTTATATAAGTGCTGCAACCACTTGAAAATGATATTAAAAGCATGTATGTCTCAGTTTTTCATACCCAGGTTACTACAACCAAAAAACGGCAATTGGCGCCATCGTATACTGAAACTATTCTCTCCAACCTCTGCTCAAATGTCGACAATAATCTTAGCGGGCTGGCTCCCAATACGATACAGCTTGATGCTAGATTCTATTTTTTTTAAATGAGAGGAATTATTTTCCATTTGTTTTACTCGTTGCTGCTATTACATCCTGGCTGTAACTATCCGAAACTTGCAGTGATGAGAATGCTACCCTAATTATTTCACGCCCTTCGATTCCTTATATTATTTTCTTCAGCTGAGATACTCCACATCGAGTGAAACATCTTCGTAGTAAACGGAAACCCCCTTTTACTTTTTTCCCTGATTGGTTCAAAAGCTTAGGGCAATCAATCAGTAAAGAAAAACAATCATTCAGCTCAGAACCTGGCCCTTTTTGAACCTGCAACGTGACCTCAAATTCATGATAGCTAGTCGAAACCTGTTACAATGTACTTTTTCACCCTCTATTAATTCCCATTCCTACTCTTTCTTGTTGGCAGCACGACACTAAGAAGAGCACAAATATGCGCTACACTTGTGTCAAGACCTGATTTCAATATCGCAGTCAGGGGTATCAGCTGAGAATCGCATCGCTATACGTTACCCATATTTCAGTTCCTAAAACTTCACCTCACTCTCATCGCATTTTGTTGAGAATCCTTCGATAACAATTAAGTGTTGAACGTCAATCCCTTATGTACCACCTCATGGCGGCAGGTCGAGCAGCACCACAATGCAGCTCATTACTCTTCACTTCTTTGCAACGAGATGCAGACACAACAATGGGCAGATAAGCTGCTGTATTAATTACAAATGGTCTGTAGCGTAGCCGGACGAGGGCGTGCCGTCCGCAGCAGCGTAGGAGGCAGGGCTCCGTATATAACCTGTAGGTCCTCGGCGGCTGGCTTACATGTCACCTAAGGACAGCGTGTAGCCAGTGCAATGGAAAAGGTACGAGGTCAGAAGACACGATATTGTGCTCAAAGTTTACGTGATATGTGATATAAACATGTATTTTTGCAATACATTGTAGCGGTGTGTAGGTATAGCAATGCTAATAGTACGTTCCATTTGTATCAATGAAATGCTATTGTAGTGCAAAATATATTTATAGTTTATGCGTACAGAAGGAGGTAAAATTATGTTATTATAATACGGAAGACGGTTGTATTATAACTGTGTTTGTGTGTTATACATACTATCTGAACCGGCAATGGCTGGTTTTAGATGTAGCAGAAAAACAGTAGATTTTTGTTAAAAAACTGTCTACTTTAGCATGTCCTTGTTGTAAGAGTTTTCATTTACATCATTCGGTGGGTATTTAGTATCTACACACAGCAATGAAAATTTATACTTGCATCAAAGAAACACGAGGAAAATGGCGAGAAATACTTCCCTTATTATGTCTTGCTGACGCTATGAATGATATTTTGCGCCAGTTCCGAGCATTTGAGTGCATGCAATCGCTGATCTTCCTTGCAATATACGGAAAGTTGTGCATGTTCTAATAAACACTTGACCTTTGTTTAGGTTTATTATTTCCTAAAGTGTTCTTTTTACGTATATTCATTGAACATTGTTTATGAAACACTGGTGATCCAGACAAATGTTGCAATGAAACATTCGAAAATGACACTGTCTGCGTCCTTTTATACTACGATGGGATTTAAAGATAGCCGGTTCCAAAGTGATGAAGTGAAACTATTCAAAAAGTAAATGCATAAAATTTCAATGGAAGAAGAAAATTAAGAGAGCGTAGTCGCTTGATTATGTTCAATATGAAATGGTATTCGTTAGCTCCACTTTATTAATGAACTTGAATTGTGTTTAATTAGAAACTTTTCTCATAGTTTATACGGTTTGATAATTAAATATTTTGCAGTAATTCCGTAGAGTTTTGCTGCGTTGTTCTATCGCTTTGATGTAACCTTGAGAGTCTTCGGAAGAAGTCCAGGTGACGTTGCTCACATCACATCACGTGTGTGGAGTCAACAGGTTCGAAAATTTTTGACGAAGTTTAATAGGAAAATAAACTGAATTATGGTTATAAAAAACTTTTGTTCTGTAGGAGACGGATGAAATCTAAAAAGAGACTACTGCAACTCCTAAGTACTGATCGACAACTAACTCCGATTATAGTATACATATACGCATTAACCTTCAGGCGCGTAAAACTTGCTTTACGAAATGTACTTACTAGGCAACCAACGGCTTAGCAACTATTTTACACCTAGCAGACAATTTTTGCTGAGGCGGGAAAGATGATTATTAATGCAAATCAAACATTTTCTGTAAGTCAGTGTGGCTGAAAATATGGGATTTCTAGAAAGTGCCAATTATAGTTAAATAAAAAAAGTAGTTTTTCTTGTACATTTGGATAATTCCTATTGATGTTTGTAGTTTCAGAACTCACACATGTTTCTGTCACCTAGTACCTGCGACCTGCATTATGTTAGAAATGTATTTATCAAATAACCAAGAAAGTTATGCACTTTTTATGGTGAATTGTCTAACAGAACACGGCTGAAAATTTCTGGGTGTTTCTTGATACGAGATTTTGTTATCAACATAATTATCTTTTCGGCGAGCAGGTTACATGGTTGTTGGCTCTGGCTGTGACGCAGGCAGCAGCTGCACCGTTCATCGGAGGTACCCGGGCAGCGTTCAAACTCCCCGTCGAGCACCTACAACAACACATATATCCTAACTCCTGGTCCTTCGTCCCCACCCGCCGCTACTATGTCCCCACAGTGTCCAGCTTCCCTGTCGTGTATCCCACAGTGATAAGGGGTCACACGTCCCCTCTGTTTCAGGGTCCTCAACTTGACACACAGGATGTCCCTAAAGGTCCCCTGTTTCAAACCCAAAAAGAGTCAATGCGCGATGCCCATGAAGAACCAACGGCAGATCCAGAAGAAGAATTGACGACAAGAGACTCATATACTCCTTTCTTTGGTCTACCTCATCTACAACCCCCACGGACAATCCGGGTTACGTTCGCAGAGCAGCAGCACCAGCCCCAAGTAGTACGAAAACCTCAACTTCAACATGTGGGTCAACCACCTTCCTTCAGCATCATCTCTCAGAGGAGGTCCCAAGATGAACTGGGTGGATATCATTTTAGTTACTCCGGCGGACCAACTTCCAGAAGCGAGAGTCGGGATCACAATGGCGTCGTCAGAGGATCTTATAGTTACGTCGATCCCAATGGAGATCTGAAAACATATTACTACATCGCAGACAGGAATGGTTACCGAGTATCCAGCACAGCCGCGGATTCTACCGGAACGCGGGCGTCAGAACTCAGGTTTACTCAGCTACCCGAGCTCATCATTGCAAGATCTGCTAGACGTTAAGGTCTGATGAGCATTTCATTATTCTGCAGTTCGTACTCTTTGAAACTGTGATGTCTGTTTTATAGTTGGAGCAGTTTCTCATTTCTGCATGTAGTGACGCCTATCCTACGCATTTTATAAAGCTTCCTTCACAACTATTATTCAATTAGGATTTGCTCATCATTGTTTAATTCCATGCTGTTAGGACTAATGAATGCGATATTTCCTGTCAGTTGCAGTAGTTTAAAGTGAAGCATGAATTTGGTATTGACACTGAGCTTCAACATGCCGTAAAGCTAAGGAGAACAGCTTTCAGTTGCGCAGTAGACTCTATATGAAACTATAGATATGAACTACTGGGACAACTAAGAGATATACTTTTCTTGCACAGAAGGCACGAAACATATGAAGAATCCTTATATAGTTCGTTCATACATCTTTTATCATCACTTGCGTAGTACGATCTTTCAATCTTACCCAGTGTATTAAGTAACTTCTTAGCAAGCTGCGAAGAATAAGGTTTGCTCTGGAGCTGATAGCGGGGGAAACAGTAGCAACTACCACCACACAAACAGTACAGCACTATGCTACTCAAAACTTTACATATCTCATATATTTGCATGCTGGCAACCACCCCCAAATCAATGAAATGCCTTTTCTAAAGTTTATGATTCTGCTCTGCTACGAAATGAACATATGCTAAGCATAAATGTTGATTAATATCTTTGACTCAGCTACTATTCTCCCGAACATATCAACAATAGCACAAAACCCAAAGAAATTCAATTACGTGTTTTAACAAACAGATACAACGCAATAAAAGCTTTTTAACTTCTGCAAATACAGCGCAACTAAAATCAAAGTCAATGTGAGCATAGCCTGTAGTAGCTAGTACCTATTAGTACTATTAATAATAAGCTGTAACTCCTAATGGAGTAATGGTAATTTTGAAATTTTCAACAATTGCTTTACCATAATACGGAATAGATATTACACTCCCACGCATTTAAGCAGCAGCTTCGTTATGATATATACATGGTGTCAATATCACGCAGAAGCTTTCCATAATATTAAACTGAAACCATACGAAAAGGTTTCGTGGAATTTATAGGACATTTCCTTCAATAGGTTTTTGGCCTGGCTTCAGTTTGTTTTATTTCTATATATGTTAAACAAGTTTCTTAATGTACTATTCCTGAATTGCGGAAATCATACATATAGCATGGCTTTTCTAACGGACAGAAGTGTTCCCCAAGCAACTTCGGCATTATAATTATGTATACTATGGTAGTATTGTAATAGTAGTAGTATTAGCTCAATGTGCCTTGTAAACTATCTGTTGTGACGATTTCTGATAGGAAATGTGCATTGGTTACTTTAAGCTATACACTGTTGGTTGCTCATTTGCCAACATTGGTTGGTTAATCTATTAAGCCACTTTGCCCTTTAATTTTTAGGCCCAGTCGTTACTTGATCGCAAACCCAATTTTTTTATTCCTGTTAGTTTTGCCTACGAAAACATAAATATGCGTGCAGTCGCCAGTGAAACAATTGACACAATTTAAAATGCAATTGCGATATCGATAATATAAAAGATGCTGATGGACGTGTCCCAACGAAAACGATTGCGAATTATAATAGTGAACTGTATCATCAATGAAAGATAGTGCCAAAAATGTATGCTTCAAAGCTGCCCTGACTATCGTAAGATGAAAACGAAATATTTAGCCAGATAATTCGCTCACAAAGAATTGAGCATGCCGTGCGATAAGTAGAAATAAATTTACCTAAAATTTACAGGAGAATGGAGTGAAATATGTCACAACGAATATTCATCGTAAAACTTCGCTGTGACAGCGATTGATTTCCGTAAAACAAGGAGGAATCGATATCGTATACCTCCCAAGGAAAGGAGTGCCATAAACCAAGTGAAGAAAGACTAATCACAGAGATTATCTATCTTACGTTCGAATAGTTTCTGAAACCATTATGTGAATAAATCTCGAAATAAAAGCTACGTACCTTCGCTTAATTTTGTAAACATTGTATAAAGGCGCTACCGAATAGCACGGCTGAATCGAGTAAAGCTATACCCACTTCTTCTATAATCTGTAACCTACTCCAAAGTGGCAGATACCAATGTTCCTTCACGAAGTTTGGGACAAGCAAGAATCCTGGGCACAGCTTAACTCGGTTTCACTATGTCAACCGATGACGTTTCATGTATCCGAGTTTGTAACATACTCCTTTGTATTTGTTTTGGGCATAAATAAGTTAGACAATTAAGAAATACGATCTCGCACTTACTAATCTAGCTTCTTGTAAAAGAAGAAACTACCATCTTTAGTACGCACCAGCTGTCTAGTTACCGCCTATTAATATTTAACCATGCTCTCTAGTTCTTCTTCCAATCTGTTTTAATAAACTGCTCAAAGTAAGAAATTTTACTCTATAATCCCTCTTATTATTGGACAATTTAGCAACCAGACAGTCCTCCATTGGCACAAGAAGAGCCTTTGTTTTGCTTATATCCTCAAAAATCGTACTCGCACTTCAAATTACCCTGAAGACAGTATTTGCACAAATGTATAATGTGTATACGTAGAGCGAGGTGAAAGAAGCGACGTTCTATGTACATCTCTCATTCGAATTCATTGGTGCGGCAATATCCATTAAAACAAAACCAGGATGTTCATTTCACTTACACAATGAGTTACAGGGTTTATTATATAGAAAATTCACAACTGCAGAAACTCAGATACGAGGTCCAATATTGCAAGGTTGATGAAAATAAAAACACGTTTTGTAGTTTCTTTTGAGTTTATAGGCAAAGCCCAAAGACCAAATCGATGATTGTCAGTCGGTCTCGGACACTTTTACCGCAGCATCCCCAACTAGAGATTGGTGACACTTTGCTTCAGGAGTCTAGCTCATTGGAGATTCTAGGTGTCGTC
>LQNS02000228.1:7217340-7238123 GCA_001587735.2 Parhyale hawaiensis
TGGTCGTGTTGGCCTGCAGGCTTTTAAGTCGGCTGTTAATGGTTTTTTCTGGATTTCCTTTAGCAGCGTTTTGGGCTTCCCGGTGTTGCAAATGCTTCATTTGGGTTGTATTACCTGTCCGTGGGAGCCTAAGCGTGAAGTTTTAATAATAATAATAATAATAATAATAATAGTAATAATAAAGCCATGAAATTCAAGCAAAGTACAAATTAGAAATCTACACAAATCTTGATTAACAACAGCATTTTTGATTTTATTACTACGCAAAAAGGGGTACAAATGGGCGCGTTAGAAACCTAGCTGGTCTGGTATGCAGATGTTTGTTCATTTTTGGACATTTAATTTATAAAGTCAGTTTCAAGGGGACAATGCAGCTATGAGTTCAGTCTTTATTTTTCTTACTAGCGTACGAGTGTCACTAGCCTGGTTTGACGGTATGAATTATTTTCTAGGTGGAACGTTCATTTTGAAGATTTGGTAAAAATTTGGGTATGGGTTACCTAGATTAATGACCTTTACTAATACTCCTATATCAGTTACATACTGTCTGTTGTTTATTTGTGGATGAAAAAGTATGATGTACATCGTTCCGGAGCAAAACAAGAAAATAACTTTTGAATTGCACTATCTTGATACCTTCTACTAAAGAGTCTGTTATACTAGCCCTTGGTGGTGTGAATTACTGCCTCTATATACCGGGTGTTGTATAATTCGATGCACATGTTTTAACCATGTATAGAGAAACGCAAAATAAAATGAATTTCAGGAATAACAAAAACCTCCAAACTCTGTCGTTTTCGAGAAATCACAACCTGAAATACTTAAAGGTTGCCCGTAGAAATGGGCTTACACTGCTGCAGCCATAGGGTAAAATCTAACTTCTTAGCAGGCTGCTGGCCCGCTCTTCAACATACCCCCCCCCAAAAAAAAAAAAAAAATCTAAAAAAGTATTTGGTATGCTAAAGCTCGTCCCAGCAGATTGCCTAAAAAGTTAAATTTCCCTTGATGGCTGTATTGTAAGCCTATTTCTACGTCCTGTCAGTAGCGCACTGACCTATGAAACCTACCGGCAGAAAAGCCGAGACAAAAATCATTCACAATTTAAAACGCGCCCTAGTCGGCGCACGAGCCTGTGGTTAAACCCAGCAATAGTTCGGCGCGATATAGGCAGTGTGCCACTGAAGCGCTAGTAAAAACTTCTACTACTGCCGCCTATTTCTACGGGAATAGAAAGTCGTCATTTCTCGAAAACAAAGGAGGTTTGAGATTTTTTCACACGCGAAAATCATTTTATTTTGCATTTTTCTATAGATTTTTAAAGTATGGGCACAGAATTACCCAACATCCGGTATATAAATACAATAATATATGAAATTAAGGGATAAAAAGGGGGAGATGGAATTCAAGCAAGCAGACTGACAGACCGGAATTTTTCATTATAAAATATGTCATCTAGCTTGGCTGGATGAATTTCTCTGTATGCTGATCTGCAGGACTTAGCAAAGAAATAGAGCTATTGTATTCAAATTCAGTAAATTGGCATATCTGGCAGGTCAAAAGAACAAACTCATACATTGTCGCCATTTTCATGGATTTATTGTTTTGAACTTTCTTACAGCAAGGACAATAGCGACACCACAGCAGGGGAGGCACCTCTGAACTATGCACATTAGCTACGTCTGCTTCGGTAACATCTAAGGTTCTGTTGATGCAAACGAGGCATTATTTGCTCTTGTATTTGAAAGTAGGGTGTGTTAAATAAGTGCAGCTGGATATGGTATGTTTCGTACTCGACGCTTCCCCCACTGTTCCGTTGATTTTGCGAGAGCTTTTATTCTATGCTTTCTGGACACTCGAAAGCATAATTTTAATAATAATCATAAATATGTAATAATAGTAGCAATTATAATAAGTTGTATTGTCGAATTAACTCATCCGTATCCGTGACTAACTTAAAATTGCTTGCACGTAAAAGTTGCTGCAACTCTCTGTTCGGCTTTAGAATACCTACATAGTCAGAAAAAAAAAATGTACAAACTGGTTTTGATTCTTAAGAATTGACAGAGTGCATATAAAGATACAAGCAGTTGAGAAAATGTTAAGTTACGGAATAGACCAATGGTAAAATAAGAGCCACCGTCGAATTGGTTTCCATGCAGGCATAAAAAATTGCCAATACTTTTCCAACAGTTTGTTTATGAATTTTAAGACAATCCAAATCCAATATTACAACTTCATTCTTCCATGTTTTGTTTATCCTAATATTTTGCAGCTTTCTGTCTCGATAAACGGGAGGTAATCCTCCGGGCATGGATTCCCATTTGTCACGTTAAGCTCTGGCGCGTTTCATTTTTTTCCATTTTTGAGACCCTTTATATGTATAAACTCTAAGCGGACTTAACTGTATGTGTTGAAGCACAGATTGGTATCAGTCTGCAATACCCCTACATAGTCTGCATTTCTTCATGTTTTTTTTTATATTACCCTATACATTTAGAGGCAACGGATGTGACTATGAAGTACGTATCTCCTTCTGATTTGCATTTCTTTGAATGGTTCTCAACATGTTCCCTATATATTTTTAAGGCAGACGGGCCTATATGCTTGCTCTTAAGTTGTCATCGTATTTTTACGATAGGCTACTAGCCTTGGTGTCCGAAATGCTAACTCGAAACTTGTATTTCTTTGCGTTTCATTCAGTATCATTTCATTGATACTAAAAATAGATAATTTCAGAAGTTTTTATGTTTTTGAATGAATGAGTTGATAAATTCAGAATATATGAATCAATGAATATATTTTTTTGTGGTAGTACGCTTAAATCAAAGAATTATAATCTAAGTCGCCGCACAACTAAACAAGATTCTTATAACTATGCTGCTGCCTCTCACATTATGCGACAGAGAATCATGAACGTACTTATATTACTATATATTTTTCCCACGTATTTATCAGGCGAAATCAATTCAACAACAAAGTATATGGGGCATTTTATTTCTTCTGTATTAGTAAAAACAGATAAATGTATGCATGATCGAGGATGAACTACGGGGATGAATATGACTGTGTAATTTAAGTATCTGCTGATATACATGGGCATCACAAGTTGTTCGAAAGTAACAATGCAATATAAAAAATTTACTAAATGTGATCAATATTTTCCACAGACGAGAAGTTTGTGAATTACTTTCGCTCCTAATCATCGTTTTTATTGTTTACAATGGCTGATGTGAGCAACCAAAGCTCTGAAGATTTAAAGTTCATTTTAATATCTTGTATTTGTCAGTCCTCTATTAAAATCTTTTTCTAACGTTAATGCCACTCTAGCATTGCATTACTGCCACGGCTAAAAAAATTGTTTCTTTCAGTATTTACTGATGGACCTATTGTCGTTATAACTGACCCGTAGCAGCGTAATTGTCAAAAGTGTCAATGTATTCCAAGAAGGCAAATATTTTGATGTGAGAAGAAACTGCAGCGTTCAATGTCTATAATTCTCTTAAAGGGCTTGTAAAATTCTACTTCACTGAGCCACACATGCATGGCGCAATTGCTCTCTATCCAAAAGTGTATGGGCAATCAAGAAACTCAGCTTCTATCAACCCTACTGAAGATCTCTACAGGTGAAGGGGTTTAATCGCGTCTTTCTATTTTTAAATTGTACAAAATGCTGAAACTTATGTAAACGGATACAAATGGGTGACTTTATTGGATAGAAAATGATGAATAACATAAATAGAAAGAATATATGCGTTATGATGATAATAACAGTCAGTACTTCGGGAAAGGCATATGAACTGAAATTCAAGCATGGCGACTGAATGAGAAACTTGGAGACAAACGCACAATTGAGTATTTGTGGATACTAGAAATAGGTAAGCTAAATCTAATTCTTTGGTATTCTAGTGAGTCCGAGCTGGGAACCTATTAAGACTGTGAGTATTAGACCCATAGAGCTGCTGGAACATGGTCATAGGAATGGGGTCCCTCCACACCACCGTAGGTCCATCGTCCGATCTGCGGCCGGCCTGCAATTGCTGAGGAACTCCAGAGCCGTGGCCCAAGAAGGGCTGCTGCCGATACTGGTAGAGACTCTGAGGATTTCTTTGCAGCGACAGCAAAATTCTCTGAACATGAGGAGGTATTTGGTGCGTTGCTCTTGGGGTTTGCCTGTCACTGGACCGCTTCTTCCTGGAAGCAGAAGTTCTGGGTGAAGATCGAGTGCTGATAACAAAGTCGTCTTTTGGGATGTCTGTGCCAACGGTACGGAAGCCGTTTTGATCGGCGACGTATCGTTGGCTTTGTACGTTACCGAAAGCATCCACGTAGTTAAACGCTCCTCTCACTGCTCCTGAGGGATCTCGAATTTCGACTCTGGAGTTTGGACCTCCTGTGTACCCAAAACTGTAGCTTCCATCTTTATTTTGGTGGTAATATTGCAACAAAGACTCTGACAGTGCGAGGGGAGGATGTCCCTTTACGAAGGCCGGTGCAGCGACGGCGTTTTCCAAGGGTCTCCCTTGGCCATCATTGGCGTAGAGTTTCGACTGCTGTTGAACAGAATAAAACTTCGGACTGATTCCAGCCGCTGAAAAAAGATCTTGTAAATCTTGATTGTTGTGATTATGTCTTGATCTCTCATCCGGCTGATCTATAGAACCGGCGCTCGCCGCATAAAACTGGGCTTTAAGATCGTCCGTATGGTGGGAAGAAGTTGACGGGACGAGTTTTTCAGCCAGCGCGGTGGTGCCGAGAATGAATCCGGGGGCCTGGGGTGCCGCCGAGACCACCGTCGTCAACACCAGGAGCAGACACACCTGCGGAAGATATTGTTATGATATTCATAATATACTATAGTTGGACCCGCGAATACTTCATGTTTTTGTGTTGTTCTGCAGTGGGTAGCACATTGTTAATTAGCATAGAGAGTGATATGATAGTGTTATACGTAGGGATATGCTGCCACTGTAGTGAACTAGAGGGTTATATTGCTGTGGAGTAAGCTTGCTGATAGCTTATATAAGTAGAAAGTACATAGTGAAGCAGGTATTAGCACTTGAAAACCACAACAAATTGAAAAAAAATCCTGAGCTAAATTTGAAACACATATGATAATAAAAAAAATATATGTAGCATATAGTCAGCAAACGCTTTCTCTTGCATAGATGGATGTGAGTTATAGTCGTCGTTCTCAACTTTTAATATGAAAATTCCATTATTATATACTATACTGAAATGACAGTTTTAGTGCACAATGAGAGAACAAACAGGCGAAAAAACTCATATTTCATGTATAGTAATTTCCAGAACATATGCGCCTGTATTTGGCATCAATTACTGTATAAGTACTCTTAAATTACTTAAAATGATCTAAAGCGCTTCATTACGCAACAGTTTTTCTCATCAGCCGCGTTGCTGGCTCAAGCTACAGTCCTGTCTTGTATATGGACTTATTATAAAACCAGGGAAGCGCTGCTTGTTTTGCAATTTAATTGATTCGGATAAATTTGAAAATTAGAATGAAAGTGGTGAGGCAGAGGGAGAATTTCACTCAACGACGAACACGCGCGCCGAACGGCTGGGTTCACATTAACGTCGTTGTTTTTTGTTATCGAGAAGATAAGTCCATATAGCGTCTTGAGCTCCATTGCTGATTCAGAATTTGAAGGGATATTATTTAAAAATTCACTAGGGATACTTGATAACAGCCAGCTGACAGTGCGGTTAACGTTGTAGAAAGTTTTACGGTAGACGTACAGTTGTGTTTACAAGGCAGAAGCAAGACTGTCTAACACTTTGTACGCTTACGTGCGAACAAAAACGGTAATTAATATCTTCGCCACAAACTGTGAGTCCGTATCACATTAGCAAAATGGTAACTATGTTTTTTATAAGCAGAGCGATATTTAAAGAATACTGCAGGCATATCTGGCCGCCAATCGATTCGTTTCTGTAACTTTGTTTTACTTTCTTTACTCTAATGAAAATATTTGAGATACGACAAGCAACGAGAGAGACTCAAGTATTCCACCGATAATTATTACACTTTGTCCTATTACACTTTGTCTTATTACCTCTGCTGAAGGCTCTCACGATTAAAATAATTTTTATATAAGTTAGAAATAAAAGAGCAAATCTTCAATACAGGCCCCTACAGACTTACTGTAGCAGTCATGGCTGACACTCACACACTTCACACGACCAATGAAAGTTTACTCTCTCTCTCCGGCACTTTTATATGCTTCTTATCGTCTCTCCTGGGCCAGCGAATGCTGCCCGCTCTTACAAGCAGCATCTGTTGCTCCTGGTTAATGATATGCTCCGGTTCGTATTGGAGATATAGGAATAAACTGCCTAAGTTGGCCTTTACGGGAGGCGGATAGAACAGAGAACTATTTTTTCGGATAATTTTTTACGAAAGTAACAGCTTTTTTTAAATACTCATTGCGTAACGTTTGACCAGGAATAATCCTTACGTTAAAGATACATATCACACTGACAAGTCTTACGTTATTAATTGCATACACACCACGTTAGTTAACGCAATGGACCATCGCTACCAATTGTTTACATTCACACTTGCGTTCGAAAGGTTCGAAAGAAATTCGGCAATTCTCTTCAGTAGGATGTTGACCAGGATGTGTTTTTCTGGGACCTGTAGTGGAGCGTTGCGGTAAATGTTATCACAGATCTGCTATCTTTTTTTTTAGAAATAAGATACATTGAAAACTAGAGCTGCTCTGCTTGAGCCCTGATCTCCGTCAACCAACGTAATGCTGAAAGACAGAATGACGTACAGACAGACAAACAAACGGACAGATGGATCAATACCAAAATTTATTCATCTGAGCTTCGTAACATTTGTAACAGTTCCTCTAAATTTCTTGAAGATCCGTACATAGCTTTTGAATTATGCTGTTGATAGAGTGCGGACAATATTAAGACACATAGAAAAATGGCTCGACACATCATCACTAAACTTTAATCATTTGTTTCTCGCGATATTCCTAAGTAATTCCTGTATATTTCATGAAGATCTGTCCATGAAAGGCAAATAATTAGCTAGACAAACGACGACAGAAGCGTTATCTCCTTGGCGGAGGTAATAGGCATGAAGACAACAGGTAAATTTAAATGCGTTAAGCATTACGGCATTGTGATTTATAACCTTGGGAACAATCTTGGATTGTACAACGCTCTGTAAAATTTTCAATTATCTACTGTTAAGACATCCTTCTTTTTTTCTCACCATCAAGGATTTAATTCACTTCACTTTTTACCTGATCCACCACTCTTGAGTTATGACAATGCTGGCACGGTGCATTGCCCGTCTTGTAAGTTTTTAGTTGCTTGAAAGACTTTCATTAACCTAACGGGAAAACTTGGACCTGTTTACCCGTACGGTAGCAAAAAAAAAAAAAACGCCTTAGCTATATCATGAGAACGGCTCTCTGTCACACCTTGACATGATCGTGCCCGTAGATTGCTTAAAGGGACTTCAAAAGGTCACAAGGGTTCAGGAAGTTTTCAAACCTGACTTGAGTTGAGTTTTACACCAAGAAGTGTTTGTCATGTAATACATGATTCCAAGAATTTTGTTTACAAGAAAAGAAAGACGACCTTAGCCCTCACGAAGATATATAAGATTTGCCGAATGGAATGAATGAAGGAAAAAATAACTTGGACTGATAAAAGTGCTTTTTGCAGAAGAAATGAAAATTAATTTGAATGCTCCGGATGGCTGACAGTCATACTGGTAAGATTTGGAAACTTATTTGGACTTCAAGATGCATATATCTCGCGTCATCGTCGTCTGCCAGAGAAAATTTCATTCATATATAGTCGCTAATTTGTATTAGGCTAAGACGCAAGGTGTCTAACTACACGACAACGTATTAACGAGTCGATAGAATTAGAGGAACAATAATTGCATAGCGCGCTATCAGTAGTTTAGTACCTAACATAATTCAATAGAAAAGACATTTTTTCAGCGGCACTTGTTACATGTGCTATCATGCAGCAAATACAGTGCTTGAGCTATGCGAAGATACATTTTACTAGACAACATTCTCAAATGTGGTGTCAGGTCATAAAGAGCTAAAATTCTTGTGACTGTACAGTGGATCAATTTAAGTGGTCGAAACATTTTGTAGCAATTAATGTTAAGAACTGCGCTTCACATTGGAATATCATGCAGGCTTCAACAAAATGTTAATACGAAATGTATTTGTGCCACGGCGAGTATCAATTATGCATAACGTTTCATAGGAGTACAATTCATAAAATAGACGTTTTACAGCGTTACTAATACGTACTTGGCACATACGGTAGTCCATATAGTAAATAACTTTACCCACTACATTCTTACACTATTCTTGACCCGTAGAATATGCCATAGTAAATCACTTTACCCTCTGTACCTTGGTCTCGTAAACTTCATAGATAGTAATTATCACGTCCAAAAAGCGAACATACTTTAGTGCAGAGTCATCCCTCACCCCACTCGTTTTACCTGTAGTGCTCCATGCCGTCTCCACTGTTGGAGAAAATTTAGAAAGCATAGTAAAAACGATCGAGGCCATAATAGAATCATGGCAGCTATCAGGTTTTTGTCTTGAAACAGCGATGCGGAACACGTGCTGCTCTGCGGGACCGGAAATGTAATGACTTTGTCGTAAGAGCCGCACTCGAACAGATCTCTATTTCCACTTTCTAGCAAATTTTATTTTGCATATCGTCAATGTCTGTATGTTCGAATGGAATATTCTCGTTCATTGTTAATATGCTAGTGGGTTGAACTTTCAAAAGATTGATTAAAAGAAATAGTGTGAACTTGAGCACACACTCTCGATGGACTCCCACAGGGGGTCAGGCTGCAGATACATGTCTGCTAGACTAAAAATGAAATGAGTGAACGGTTGCTGCCAGTTACAGATTGTCCGAGCTATGGCGTCAAGAGACGGAAGGTTTCATGCTTGTTGCTAGTTAGGACAGAGCCTTCACATAGCATCTTGAACGTCAAGCTTATGTTATTTCATGAGCCTTAACAAGGAAAGGTTTTAAGTCTTGCATATAACTAAACCGACGAACTAAAATCAGATGCCTCATAGGAATGGTAATCTTTGAAACGTAAAGATAAATTTACATTCGGTGTTTTAGGTCTAAGTCGATCAAGTACAGCATCGCTAGTTTATTAGTGTTTATTCATTTGAGCTGATTTTTGTAGAGGTGTAGATGTTCTAGCATTATCGTGAATGGAAGGAATGGTCGAAAGCAAACTATACTTAACGGAAAATAGTAAGTTGTGTAAACCAGATCATACAATGGAGCTAGAGAGAAAAAAGTTACTGATGATCCATTTACTGGAGACGTTAACGCATGCATTACTGGTTGTAGAAAAAATTATATACAGAGAAACCATCTACAGGAAACATTAAACACGTTGATGTCGAAAAACTTATTGCATAGCACTATTGACTGAAGACGTAGAACGAGATTGCAACAAAGAGAATTTTTTGGTTTCGGAAAACATTTCTCACATGTCGTGGAAAAATTGTTTAAAAGAGAACTGGTTGCAAAGAAACCATTTACAGAAGACTTCCATTGATCACGGAGAGAACTGGTTACTGAAGAAACATCACAGAAGATATAGGATACAATGGGTACAGAGACATTGGTTATGGAGAAGCCATTTAAAGGATAACTCGAATATAATGGTCGTAGAAATCCTACTGGGAAGAGCAAACTGTTAAACAATTCTAATGGGACGCAGTTCGAAGTTCCAGGGCATAGATTCCAGGACGCGTCTATAGCCATAGAAGCATGAGTGGCATCTGTTTTTTCTCTGAGGATGGACGCTTTCAATCGAAAGTTCTACATGCCATTGTAAGGGAAGGATACAAGGCTTTTCTAATTGAGGTTTTAGCGGCAGTAGACAGTTTCATATATTGGATTGGAAACTAAGTCCTTGACTTTTTTTTAATTAAATGAGTTTGAAAGGCTTAATAAACAAAAATAACCGCTAACTTAGCGGTGATACTTTCTTCATTGTTGGTTAGAGCTTTTCCCGTTTTTCAGTTTTGCGAAAAACTTATCCTGTATCAGAATTAAATACAATTTTACGCATAGCATTTATACATTGATGTGTTAAAAAATCGTTGCTTGTGACCAAGAATTGAGCGGCGACGGACTTTTAATCCGTCTGAGATTGTGGCTCGTTGATTTTTGTAGCTGTCATTTAAATAAAACATGCGGAACCTAAGACCCATACTTCTGAACCTTCCCATTGAGTGAGAATGCCTCTGTACGGCAGTGTAGGACCATTCCCACTGCTAGTTCCCTTGTCGTTTGACGAGGATTTTTGTGCAAATTTTAAAGATGGTTGAATTGTTCTTCATCGATCTCAACTGGATGACCAGTACGAGGTGAGTCTTTGAGGTGAAAATTTTAATTTTTTTAAATTTGTATATCAATAGCGAATGGTGCTTTCAGCTATGGTAACCTTTTCATACACAGTGCAAATAATATGAGCAGCTTTTGTGGCCTTAGAATCTTGGATAAAAGCAAAGAGGAGGAAATGTCGGAAATGCCTATTTTTCTCCACTTGACATTCCATTTTAGATGGCCAAAAATAAACAGAATTTAACTAAAAATACTTAACAGCAAGAAGAAGACACTATAAATGGTTTGAAAGTATATTTTTTGAAAGAAACAGATTCCACAGTTGAAAACTATTATATGTTCCAAAATGTTTAAAAAACAGCTAAAACTTAGTTTCCAAGTCAGGAAACTAATATATTTCTATAGGTACTGTATATATTCATATATAGAAAGACGAAGCAATGTCATTCATTGAGACTATATATTGTCGTTGCAGTTACGTACACAGATTTAAACTATTGCCCTTTTCCACCGATGGAAAGTTTTACATGATGTTGTCAGCAATTATGTGTTTGCAGAATCTGCACTTTGTTTCTGGCTTTAAAAATGCTATAAGAAACCTTATATATCAATGGAGAACCATGAACTAAACGAAGTTTTTGCTGTAAGAGAACGGAACGCAAGAGATTCAAATTGGACTGCTCCGCTGTTGATCAATAAATAGCAGAAAATTATATTGGTACCAAAAGGGCAATATAATGCTAATATATTTGGAGAAGCCAACAGCAGCTAAGTGGCTTCTCGATGATAATAATAACCAGAGAATGGACCACACGATACCTTCACTGTCCACTGAAATTTGCAAGTGAGGCTGATGGTAAATAGATTAAACTTTGATAAAAAATTTTCCAGTCAACAGAGCGACCTCAAACAAAAAGTAAACGGTTCACGGTGATGCAAGAAATGTGTTTATGAGCAAGAAAAAGAAATTCGTAGCTATATACCTACTGTGGATGACTATAATTGAAGCTTGGGACTGGAAAATGACCTAAATTTGACCAACATATATTTTACAATTTAACATTGGTCAGTGCTTACGCATGCGTGTTTCTTTCCAATAGATACATACATTTCTTTCGTCTTCGAGGATAGTTTATTTTTCGCTTCAAGTGGGTACTTTGAATGGGACAAATTTTATTGAGGCTGGAAATATAATCTGCTGTGAAAGGATAAATTAACGATGATGGTACATATATCTTGAAATTTTATGCCGTCTGCAGCAAAAAGGCCGCTTCACACGGTACATCTTTTCAACGTGTTCTTTCAACAGATTGTGCGAATGCCTTGTTCAGACCCAAGAAACACAGCTGGCGTGTCTCCCAAAATATATTCCAAAATGTTAGCCGTCAAGCGTCTCCGACAAAGTATTTCTACACATATATTTTTTTCTAAATTTGCAGCGAATTAGAACTGAGAAAACTGCCCACATTTCTGTGCCTTACTAACCCAGTACCGCAGTAGGATACCTTACGGACAGAACACGTGAAAAAGACTAACGTGTGAACCGACTTTAACAGCGATATCTTGAGATACCGGCAGTATTGGAAGAGTTAAACACTAATAAACAGGTTTAGATCAAGTTTCTAATGTTTACTTTTAGTCTCCACCTTCCTTGTTGAATGGACACCGGAGCCGACGGATCTGTTTTGCTGCCTCTTAAGGACGCCCCCGCATAGTTACCTTGTCCTTGGCAATGAACTCCGATGTTGCCATATAAGGTTGCGTCTGATCTTGATCTGGATCCCTTCGGGTGTTGCATAGAGGCCTCTGTACAAGGGGCCCCTCCAAGTTAATCCTTTCTTTTTCTTCTCAATCGCTTGGTAGCTTTCCAATCTCCTTAGGTGATTGTTGCTCCTCAATAAAGTCATTTTTCCTTCAGTTATCAACTAACCAAACTTGGGGTTTCCGATAATGATGTCGATAACATCAGATTTGAAAAAATGCTGTCGAGAGCAATGATTCCGACTGGCAAAGATTCGGGAAAGTTGGAAAATGTTATCATCGATAAAGATTACGATTAACTAAGAGTGGAAAACTTGGGAAAAGATACCCTCAACAAAGATCCAGAAAGGCTGTGTTTCGAAACTGGAAAATATTACCATCAGTGGAAATCTATCAGGTATAGGTGGGATGCGTGGTTGTAAACAATGATAAAAGGCAAAAATACTAGGGTTGTTCCAAATGTAATGCCTCCTTTTTTATCATTTCTCCACACGGGATTGCAAATTGCGTTGTTATAATGACTGAACTTATGGAATCATAACCTGAAAGTTTCATCTCTCTGTTGCAGATACTGACTGTGCGACACTCTAAAAAATTAATTTCTGTCATCAACGTGCTTCAAGAGCATAGATACGTCATTTAATTCCTCAATGCAGAAAAAATGAAACCCATCAATTTCAACGGCTCCTGGTGAACGTTTTACATGCCGATGCAGTTATTGTCAGCACAGTAAGGAGACGGGTTTGTTGATTTCAGAGTGGCGTCATGGATTTGAGTGACAAAGTGCGCTCCGGACACCTATGCACAAATACCACCTCGGAAAATAAAGTACCCCTAGATCTAATCATCTGCACCGATCGACTAATAACGCTGAAGGAAATGCGTGTAGAGTTGAATGTAAGTGTCAGTGCATTGAAAACGATGTTGCTGCCCGTGGAAGGCCAGAGAAACGGAACATTCCGTTTACAACACGACTACGCCAGGCCACACACAGGTTTGTAGACCACGGAATGCGTGACAAAGTTCGGGTGGGTCATGCTGTGTCACTTACCATATACATATATCCTACTTGGCACCGTCAGACTTCAACTAGTTCGGACCTCTGAAGGACGCATTACGTGGGCAGCGTTTTCCCAACAACATCGTAATCGCAGCCGTGTAAAAATATAAACCGCTACCTTCTTTACATCTGATGCCGAGGTCACATTATGCAATCGTACGCTCAACTTGATAGACGAATGTGCAACTCACACTTCGTCCCGATTCACGCAAAAGTCGTAGCATAGATACGGTGCCATGAACGATGCACAAGCTGACTGTCCATTCATCTCGCCAGCATTGGATACACACAGATGATGACTATATACTGTTTACATATATATATATATATATATATATATATATATATATATATATTGCTTCGTCACTTTCGTTGTAGATAAAATAAATTAAACATCTAGAACACGATGTTTCTGAACAAGTACAAAAATGAGTGAAAATTTCTGTTACCAGTAACCTACAGTAACTTCTGCCTCACGGGAAGAATAAATTTAAACTAGATATGCAAATGCAATTACGTAAATTACCTGAGAAAAAACCTCCGTAATTTTTGACGAGTAGGTAGAGCTTCTAGAAATCACAAAAATATATGAACATAACTGCAGAATACTTGGGTTTCAACACGGAGCCAAAGAGCGGTATTTTGAAATCACTGAAACCTTTTTGTTTGCCTTGGAACCCCCATAGGTCATGGCACCAGTTTTTGTTCATGGTGATGTGACAGAGAAAACGGAGGCCTTACTAGGTAGACTACTTCATCTCACTCTCATGCTGTGATACCTGAAGTTCATGCCGAGAATGGAGATTCCGACGTCAGTAAAACAACTTCTCACTTTTATTTTGTGATAACTGACGTTTAACCAGTTAACGGAGGCTTCGAAGTTAGTAGACTACTTCTTACTTCCATATTGCAATAATTGAAGTTCAACCCGTTAACGGATGCTCTAAAGTTAGTAGACTACTCCTCTCACTCCCGTATTGTAATAAGTGAAGTTTAAAAATAAGTTGACGGAGATTCCAGGGTTCAGTAGACATCTCGTTTTCATTCTTTTCTGCTTATAATTTAACTTAATTTCAGTTTATGGGTTAATGACGGTATGTGAATCTTTGTATACACTGTGTAGACCAGTACCCCGCACCGTCGTAAAAAAAACGGATCTTTTCGGTTTCGGTGCATGCAGAATTTCGTTACGAAAATTTTGTCAGTAATAAAGGTTTTAGTACTGATAATGAATAGAACATTTATTTTGTAGAGATATTACTTTACGATGACAGTCATCGATTACAACTTGCTGTTTTTTTGGCAAATATTTGGTGGGATATGGACGCAGTAAAAATGCTACAGTATATAGGACCCCCAAAGAGGGTTCCTAACCCGGGGCCGATGAGGTGGGGTGGGGAAAAAAATCATGAAATAATGGATGCATATTATTTCTAGACGCTAATACAACATGAATACAACATTCAAATTTCATTCATAGGGCGAAAAAGTACATTATACGACATTTCACCACAATATTTTATGGTTGTTGCTTATCCCATAAAATGTAATTTTTCACCTAAAAATGAATAGAAGTCAATCAGGTTTCATGCTCGGAAAAAAACAAAGACAGATTTGTAATCCTTGAAAAAATCCAAACAAAACTACACAGCCATATTTTTCATTTTTGCCCTCACATTTTTTTTTTATCACAGCTCAAAACCAAAAATTTGGCTTTTTTTGCTATATTCCAGTTAGTTATGGAAAAGCGCACATCAAAATAAAATGAAATACAAAATGAAAAATCCGGCTGTTTAGTTTTGTTAGGAATGTTTCAAGAATTCTAGAGCTGTCTTGTTTTTTTCCTAGCATGGAAACTTATTGACTTCTATTCTTTTGAAACTTGAAGAAAAAGTTTATACGTATATACATATGTTTCCCGTTATCTCAAAAACTAAGGCCTAAATAAAAAAAATTAAACGAGCAAAATGTGTTTCTTTTTCAAAATAATATACTGTGCAAATCGTAGTACAATCGATCCACAAATGAAAAAGTTTTGAAAATCTGGGTTGATCCCGTCAATAAACTAGTTCCTAACTACATGCATATATATATTTATTGTATAACTTCCTTTCATATATCTGCTAAATAAATGTTATGTTCGAAATCAGCACTAAAAACTGTATTACTCACAGAAATATCCTAATTTTTTTGCATGCCACGAAACAGAAAAGACCCAAAGAAACTGCACTAGTCCAACATATATCCCCATTTCTTTGCTCGTCACCATAGTTTTGCTCTGAAGAACATCTCTCCTCTGTCCTTCTTTGATCTTTCAATTAATTTGTGCTTCATGTACTCAGAGCAAACGTAGGGTCGCTGTGTGGAGAAAATGAAATTCAGCATCCATGATACCGATAAAAAGTACTTCAGATATTTGTAATGCTTAAGCTGCAAATATAATATTAGCTAAGCAAAGGCCTCTTTGCAGTTAAACAAAGAAATTTCTCGTACGTCATGTTAAGAGAGATGGAGAGATCAGCTAAGCAATCAAGCAAGTAATGAACCAACAAGTGGATAAAGTGTGCACTGTCACATAATTTGGATGGTGGTATAAATATTGTTCTCTCGTTAATTTCCCTATAGGTTTGGACACTATAGGCAACAGTAATTCCAAAACATTTGAAATTTTTTATTTTCTAGTGAAGTTGAGTACAAATATGAGATATCTGACAACCTGAGCTAATTTTCTAGAAGGTTTTAAAAATATAATCTAACAGTAGCAAAGTTTCAGCAGCATGAGAGTTTATTCATTACAAGTGAAATTAATTTGGATTATCAGTGCGATTTCTTAAACTCTTCGGTGGCTTAAATTGGACTTCAGTTCATTTACATAAAATTTTAGCGGTTGTATTTTCCCTTGAGCGACAACAAGGGCATATCATAGAACAGCAAAGCTTAAAAGGCGATTATTTTGCGGTTCACGATTTTCATAGTACAATAGAGTTAATTAATTTACTGTTTATAGTTATACGAGTACTTCAGGCTTACCACAAAACTCAGGAAAAGTATTGGTTAACACTTAAAGGAAAATTTTATAGAGATTATGATATTTGTCATTCTACAATGAACTACACTTTTACAAGTACAATGCATTACATTTCCTTACGGAAAGTAAGGTAGAAGCCTCAATATAATATCACAAAAAACATTAGTAGTAAAAACTTTATACACAAAATTTCATCCACGTTCGCGTATCACAACCATGCCCTTTAACTAATCATATATCTCTTTAGGATTTCTAGATCATCTCGATATAGGATTAGTCAACTTTTGTAAACCTATTAAACATGGAAATATTGCAGATGAATGAATCGAGTATACAGTATCATGAGATGTGTGTATAACAGGAAGCATTATCAATGCTAAGTCGTAGTTTTTCCCGCTTCAGGTATCAATACATATACAGATGAGTAATTTGCACTAGAGAGACTTTTTTCAGGACCAAAACGTAAAGACTTAACATGAGCCAAATTTCAGTTGGTTAACTGCCATGTTTTCGCACCAGGAATTATTTCCAAGAAAAACTTAACCACAAGTTATTTTCCTGATAAACTTTACCACAAGTTATTTTCCTGATAAACATTACCACAAGTTATTTTCCTTGAATGCCTTCTAAGCGTGCGCGTGGTAGGTCCAAAAAGCCAAGGGTAATAAATCAAATTAGCAGTATCAAAATATTTCGTATTAACAAGTTCTACAAGGAGGATTGAGAAGGATCTTTAGACATCGGGGGCGGCAGCAGCGGCTGCAGCAGCCTTACGGAAGGCAGCCTCGAATTCCGCTCTTGCTTTCTTGACTTCGGGTGTTTCTTCTACAGGCTTGGGTGCCACCAGGGGAACAACGGGAGCCACGACGGGTGCAACAGGAGCCACGGGGGCAACAGGGAGCTGGTAGACGTGAACGGGAGCTACAGGCAATCCGGTTCCGGAAACAAGTCTGTAGCCCAGAGCATCGGAAATATATTCGAACTTGTGGACTGTGCCGTCACCGTCCACGTAATTGTAGGCGCCTCGTACGACACCATTGTGGTCCCTGTGCTCTGCTCGAGAGGTGGGACCTCCGGAGTAGCCGAAGTGGTAGCCGCCGAGTTCGTCCTGTGACCTGAAGGTGGAGTAAACGGGCTGGGGGACGACCCTACTGCTGACGCAGCAGCCAAGGATTGCCACGGTGGCGAGAGCGACGATGTATTTCTGAAAATCAGGAAAATATTGATAATAACTTGTACGAAATAAAGTTTAATGGAGACCATTTGATAGTACGGGCGAGAATAAATACAATAAATGTCATGCAAGCTTGAACAAATTGGAAAATGATAAATACGATGCCAATGATTATGAACGACTCGCTTTATAGTGCAGCAAACGTGAGGATGTCAAGAGCATAGTACAGTGTGTCCTCGATGTCTGTTCGGACTCAGTCTTATGAAGATGAGATATTGCAATGACAATCAGTCGCATTTACAATGTCAGTAATCTATGAAATCATAAGAGTACTGTTCATTTATCCGTACGTCACAGTACCGATGATGTACACAAAATATGAGCACCAGTAGCAGGTTTTTATTGTACTCTACAAAACATTTAATTAAACGTAGATTTTAAAAGGAACGCTACGTGCAGTGACTAGGCAGAAGTACTGGCGTCTCTAAGGTTGTGTTGATCAGGTACTCCAGAACCTTGTTACTCATTTTTATCAACCGCGAACAAAGTGAGGGACCAGATTATTTCTTCGTTTAATATTTAAGTATATTTGTAAATATATATGTATATATATATATTTATCTGTTCACCCAAAAAGTGGTCGAAGGAATTGAGCAATGTTCATATTTTTTGTAGGGAGTTTTGTGGGTTGACCTAGATGTGACCCATGCCAAAAAACTAAACATAGCTTGCCATAAAAAATGACGGCGTCGAATTTGCCTTCACCAGGGCGAAATTTCCTCCACCACGGCAGATCGTCTTACGCCGCGAGGCTTTCTATTTTTTTTTCTTTGTTATTATTGAAGAGCTAATCTCTGGGAAGGAATGGGGCTGTGCCCTAGCCTCGTTCATCAAAAATGGCTTCGTTGAATTTGCCCCCTACCGCTGGTGATGGTCTTACGCCACGAAGTGTTTTAGTTGTTAGACAATTCGCTAAAATGACCTCAAAACTTTATTGATTGCCTAATATTATGAAAGGCATGTTTACGTAGTTTAAAACACATCTTGGAGTGACTGAAAGCAATGATATTTCTTTTCGAAATTTTACATACTCCTAAGTGTGTACATATTTGTGTTTAGTCAGTGCGTGTACTGAAATCAGAATCGTAGTAAGCTGAACTGATATCTTATTGAGTGTAAGTGGCACCTCGTCCTTTATTAAAAGTTACAACAATATTATTTCATCATATACTATCTCCTAGCCTACTACAGTTTGATACAAATGAGATAGACAAGTTTAAGACAACAAAAATTTCCCGTATGCCAGTAAACTAATACTCATAGTTGTAATAGTAATAGTAGTAATACAAGTAAACAGCTGGCAAGCAGTAAGTAATATCAGCCAGATAGTAATGTCAACTAACTTTTCAAATATTAACTTTTTCAAACAAAGATAAACTATACCTATACATTTTTCTTATTTTATGCGGCGATGGTGAAGTAAAATACAAGAGGGAAATAAACATTTTGCGAAAAAATTGTACTTGTAACTTCAGAATAGCTTCTCTAATTGGCAAGGCATTTCAATAGCTGCTGCTGCTTATATTAATGACTACTGCACAGTGCTCGTGTAGTTAACATCCGAGTTTTATAAATGTAGATCTTGATGCCAGCATCTTTTTGCAATACCCCAAAACAAAGGGTTACTTCCTACTCGCGGAACTTTAAGCGAATTTCAACAGCTATCCCAAAGTCTTAGTCCAATTTTTGTTCGCACTTTACATACCAGTAGCTAATATACAGGTGAGTTATTTTAGCTTGTGAGAAGAAATTTCACCGAGCATTCAAAACACATTATTGCAATGGATAGCTTGAATAGCAAAAGGGTTTAAGAATATTGATTTCAGTAGTTAATAAGTGCGACAGGAGCGTAGCTAAGCATCATAAGTTTATTTTACCTCCATGTCGAGCAAAAAAACTACCCGTAAGCGGTTACGTGCAATACGGAGACAACTTAGTACTGGATCTCCAGCTGCGGCATCGAATGAAGAATCACCACAGTACACAACGTGTGGAGTGCATACCTGCACCCAGACCTCTTTTAAAGAACTACAGCGGTACACTACGGTATCAAAAGTATGTACAAGATTTGGAGCGTCATATTCCGTTTAGAGTATGATTGAAAAAACTATGATATATCATTTATATTATTTAAGAGCAAATCTGGTGCTCCAAATGATATTAATATAATAATAAATATTAAACCTTCCTGCAATACCACCTTGTTACAGTTAAGGTATATCAGTTTAATAAACTAGCTTGAGAGGAATACNATATTCCGTTTAGAGTATGATTGAAACTATGATATATCATTTATATTATTTAAGAGCAAATCTGGTGCTCCAAATGATATTAATATAATAATAAATATTAAACCTTCCTGCAATACCACCTTGTTACAGTTAAGGTATATCAGTTTAATGAACTAGCTTGAGAGGAATACGTTGGTCTATTTACCAGCTATAATTAAGGTATTTCACTAATTAATATCTACTCGTAAGTTAGATTCAAGCATTCTTCTTTTATTTGTGCTATTAACAAATATTGCTGCGGCATTTTGGTTTCACGAAGTAACAGAATATCATATAATTATTTAAAAACCTCCGATTTCATTAGCTAGATCGTTAAAGAAGCTTAAAAAAGAAAGAAAGAAAGAAACACTCGTGCACACCAGAACAGCTTCTACATACTCACCGAAACCATGGTTACTGTGCAAGTTCTAATCGGCAAGTGCGCCGAAGAAAATTCTAAGACAGGCTTTTATAGAAGATCCTTGACTACCAGACGAGCTTGCAACTGATGGGTTGTCGCTCTGGAGGGAACCCACACATTCTGCTGCCAGGGTGCGGTTGTGAACGCCCATCGGGGTCCTCACCCCAATCTAACCTTAGCTCGATCACTAATTTTCATGACAACTTGCCTTTAGATAATCAATTTCTGCTGCACTCATATAATAATTGATGTCATGTAGTGTTGTTATCGTAAACTGTTTCACATTTCCAGGCGTAGAAATATGCTTGCAGTGGCCTTGGTGCATTTGTTTTTCCTGTAAGTGAGGAGCTTCTGCTCCTGAGTACCCCGGAAAAGTCCTTCAATTCGCCAGCACTGGTCCGGTGCTGGGTACGTTAAGTCGCTGGAGAGCAAGTGAAGGAGAGGGCCATAATTGTGATGGGTGTGGCCAGTGACGAACTCGTCTTCAGAGCAGCTCATCCAGTTGTCCTTCCAGCCGACGTACCCCTAGCGGGAGGGGCTCCCTAGGCCCCGGTCGACAGCTACCACACCCAGGACTGAAGTGTCCCGCAGCTCCGTACGTCCTGCCT